>LPNX011230867.1:3415-28461 GCA_001517045.1 Pseudotsuga menziesii | reverse complement strand
GGGGGGGGGGGGGAGGGTTTAAAAACCTCCCCCAAAAGTATTGAGAATTGGACTTTGGGAGCGGGGGGGTTAACAAACCTCCCCAAAAAGTCCTGAGAATTGGAATTTGGGGTAGTGGGTTTAAAAACCCGCCCCCAAAAGTCCAATTTTTGATACTTTAGAGAGGGGGTTTTAAAAATCACACCCAAAGACCTAAAAAAAACTTTTGGGGGGGGTTTAGTAAAACCTCCCCCAAAAGGGTATTTTGTTGTAGTGACATCATTGTAGATGTGGATTACTTCACAAAATGTGTTGAGGCAATGCCTACATATTCATAGGCTGGTAAGAATGTCTCCCTCTTCAATTTTAATCACGTCATAGTTAGGTTTAGAGTTCCACAAGCCATAGCAAGTGATCATGGATCTCATTTCTGTAATCAGATGATGGTCGAGTTGACTACCAAGTTGTGTTTTCGTCATAAAAGCTCAACCCCTTAATATCCACAAGCTAATGGCCAGGTTGAAGCCATTAAGAAGGTATTGAAGACTATGCTTTGTAGGATGGTTAGAGAGCATAAATCCAATTGGCACTTAACTCTCTTTTCTGAATTATGGGATTACAAAACTTTATTCAAGCCAACAACTGGTTGTACACCTTTTCAATTAGTCTACAGACTGGAAGCTATCATACCTATAGAGTGTGAAATTCCATCACTCAAGCTTGCAGTTGAGCTTCTTCCAAATACTTCTACTAAAGAAGAAAATATCCTTTATCTTTTGAACCTTAATGAGACTTGATAGGATGTCTCCTTGGAAAATGAGTCGCACAAAAAATGGGTCAAGGCTTCGTATGATCAATCAGTTCAACCTCATGTTTTTAATGAAGTGTTGAAATATTGGTCAATACTGAGAGGGGGGGTGAATCAGTATTGTAACTTTTATCAATTTAAAACCACTTTTAATTTACCCATTAAAACACATAATCAACAAGAAAACACAGAACACAAATTTATCATGTAATCCCAATTGGGTAAACCACCAATACTTCCTATTATTTTAAAATTGTTATTTACAAATAGTTTTTTGTTGCTGCTACAGACAAGGATGGTATTAAACCCTATTTACCAACAACTAATGGAAGGAGGATACAACCCCTAGTTTTTTCATCTACAACTGACAGAATGCTACTACACCCTATTTACTATCTTATGCTGGAAGGAGGATACACTCCCTGCATGCCTATTTCCTACCCTAGCATCTCCCTGTCACCCTGGACTGAATTTTATCAGTCTGATTATAGAACTGCATTCAATTTTGGGATTTGTCATTCACGATCACAGAGACAAGTTATTTCCTTCAATCATTATGTCAATAAATACCTTCATGTCTTCCTACGGACACATCTCTTCACCATTACACCATTTCATTGATCGTACCACTTCATGAATCTTCCAGTCATGACCTTCTGCATTCTCCATTTTTACATCCATCCTGAATCATTGATTTTATATCAGGATTTTTCCTTACCGTAGATCTAAGATAAAAATCGGATAGCAAATATGTTCCTTTTTCCAAATATCATTCCATGATTTCCGCTTTCTGAACCAATATTTCCACATCATTGATCAATTTCAAGTTCTATCCTGGCCGTCAATCTTCTGGATTGTGGATTTTGGGTTTGTGACTTTCTCAACGTGTCATTTTGAGATTTCTGCTTTCCACCATTTTTATTTGGCATCGTCAATATTGTGCAGATGTTTTCCAGGTCATCGATCTTCTGGATTGACCAGCGCTCAACGAAGAGCAGGCATCAAACCTTCAATGAACTGGATCTCATAATAATTTCACATCCAACCTATGCTGTTAATTCCCCTCCTAGTTGAATCAGAGGAATCGTTTAAGATCATTAGATCTTGATCCACCCCAATCGATGGTGGACTCCAAATACTATAGAGTAGATTACATTAAAATTCCGCATCCAAACTCTGTTGTTAACCACCTTACTATTTGAATCAATGGAATGACTGACAACCTTTGGATATGACTTTCCTTAGATCGACGATGGACTTCAAACAAAGTGAAGAGGATTTGATAGAAATTTCACATCCAACTGTTGTTGTTAACCACCTCGCTATTTGAATCAATGGAATTATTGTTGATCATCGGATTAAGATCAAATATGGACTTCAAATAAAATAAGGTGAATTTTATTAAAATTTTATGCACATCGGGATTTTATCTGTCCTCGCTAGTTCTCCCAACAAAATCGTTGACCGTAGTTGATTTGGTTCCACAATCAACCTTTGGCATCGATAAAAAAGGTGCTTTTCCATGATCACATCTGATTTCGCAAGCCCAACTCTTCTTTATCTTCCTCACTTGTTGCTCAGCAAAATTCATTTGGGTCATTGATATAGATCCCCTTTAGATCTCCACCACATGATCCTCAAGCATATGAATGGGTATTATCAATTTATGTCATTCGCAAATCTAACTTGAGAAATTCAACCATATTTGTGGATTTTCTCTCACCGCGATATCAACCATCAATACGTGCACATACTTAGGCTTACTGGTTCATCATCAATCCTTACAGTGATCGATGAATTATCATTAATCCTGTAACAAGTTTATTCCAAGATATATTCCATTCATGACATCTCAATGGTTATTAATCTAATTCTTCTTTTGATTGATCAAATAAATTTTCAATTCACCTTCTCTATGTAGTGTCAATTAATCAAAGAATCGATCAATCGATATTTGTCTTCTTTCCCTCTTAGAATCCTTGCGTTCTAATATCCTTAGGCCTGATAAATATTTGATTGGCCTCTTTTACCTCTCTAACTTCTACGGCCTTACTAGTCTCCATTTGACTCTATTCTCAGACACAGGATCGATTAACCAGGATTCTGGTTATCCCTTTGTTATTACTAAACTCCTTTGACATCAATGACAATAATCAACATCCTCCCCCTTTGGAATTGATGGAAACAACTCCTTAATTTCCTCCCCCTTTGACATTAATGACAAAGGATAGCATGGTATGCTATTGATTATTACCTGTCTTTCTTCTTTCTAACAACTCCCGCTATCATCATATCTCCCCTTGAGATTGTGCTTCCTCCTCTACAATTTTTGTAAGGGAATTACTCCCATCTTTTGTCTAATATTCTCAAAGGCTTCCTTAGGTAGTGGCTGGGTGAAAATGTCAGCAACCTATTCTTTTGTGTCAACATACTCCAGTTTGACAACCTTTTGTGACACTTGTTCTCTTAGGAAATGATATTTTATTGGTATGCGTTTTGTCCTGGAGTGCATGACAGGGTTTTTTGGCATACTTATGGAACTGTTATTATCACAATTTGTTATTATTGGGTGCTCATACTTCACAAGTAATTATTTTAGTTTCTACTTCATCCAAATGATCTGGGTGCAACTAATAATATTGTCTATTGATCTAGGAACAAAGCATCAATCTCATCAAAGATTAATCAACAAATAACTCATGAAATGGTGTAATCGATCTACAGGAATAGTAGCCGCTCTGTATTCACATAAGGAATGAATGATTACAATTACAACGTCATGCTACAGGCATGAATGAATGAGAAATTGGAATACCTAAGGAGGTCATTCGAATTGAATGAGTGAGTCTAGCTTAACTAACTGTAAGCCATTAGTCCGCACTCAGTTAACCACTGATCAAAACCCTAATTGACTCAACTGAACCCTAACTGAAGCCAAAGTGTAATAAATGACTGAGTCTCAACTGAAAGAGATCGGACACATGTCATAGCAAGCCAACCATCAAGTGCTAGTGCTTCAATGACGTCAATGAACCCCGATGAGGTTAACTGTAATTGAACTGAACATCAGAAGTTGGTGGAGGTACCCCTGTTGACTCCAGTTCATTAATTAATAATTAAATAATCAATTAAATCATTAATTAATCATAAATAATCAATTAAATGAAGGGATGCACCTTCACTAACTTGTTTAACTGATTGTAACCACCAATTAGCAATTAGGTGCATTAATATCACTCAGATCACTTCTGAAGTGCTCCCGTTAGCCTCCCCAAATGTAGGAGAAGGCTAAGTTAGCCTCCTTCACTGAAGGTAGGCGTGGGTGTGACTGGATGATGACATTTAATGCTCCATTGATGTCAATTAATGTCAATAATACTTAGGATAGTGGGTTAACTAGGCCAATTTGACCAAAAAGAGTGTGTATGGTGGTAAATGTCTCCAACACCCCCCTTAAGCTATACTCAGGAGGAGTTAGAAAACAAAAATTCAAAAAAATGCTAGGGACCCAACAACAAAGTCCATAGGTCACCCTGTACAATAAAGTTACTACTTAATATAACCAAGGAAACAGGGAAAACCTCATGGGAAAAATACCCCCCCTCAAACTAAGCAGTAAATCAAGAATTGGTTCTTCTATGCAGCAGCATCCTGAGACTGTGCATGTGAACCTATGAATCCAAACTAAATGAATATGTTTGGAGGAATCTTCCACTTTTGAAGAAGAACAATGCACTCAACTGAATCAGAAATATAAACAGCTGCACAATGAAAACTGGACCCATGTAGAGTAGCTAAAATCATCTGAAGAGAGAGCAAAGGTTCTTGAGGATTCGAACCATGTGTGGAACACTCAAGAAACTGATATTTTTCAGCCTTGAAAATATAACCATGAGTGGTAAAATCATCCCCAAAGCTTAGGAGCAAGTGTCCAAGTGGATGCAAAATGTCTTCCTCTTTACTAGTTCTGTGAGGAGATGAGCATGTGACCAAAGGTAGAGAATCCCTGAGACTGTGGAGAGCGAATGCTTGAGATCCATAATCTGATATAGCTTCATAAATATCTAATGAATCATATAATGAAATATAAGCAACCTCATATGAGGAAACTAACACCAAATCCCCATCAGCAGTTTTGAAGAGAAAGTGCGGTACTTGATTTTTCACACCGGAATTGGTGAGAGTAGCTTCAAGCAGTATTGAAAGCTCTTGGATTTTAAAATTTGAACCAAAAAATATCATATCAGAAATCAAATCAGATCCAAATAGGTTCACAACATATCCAAAACTGTGAAATGAAATCAAATCCCCAGCAGCAATTTCGAAGGAGACTTGCGGTACTTGTTTCTTCACACCGTTGATGAGAACAGCTACAAGCAGTACTGAAGGTTTATGAACCTAAAATTTTGAACCAATAAATATCATATCAGATCCAAATAATATCATATCATATCCAATAAGGTTCATATTAGATCCAAAATTATGGTCAACCGAGACGGCAGATGCACAGTTGTCTTTTTCTTCAAAATTATGAATTTTGGTGCATGCAATCCTGCAGGGTTTTGCTAGAAGATCTAGATCATGGGGAGCGAATTGATAACTCTAGTAATCTGATATTTCTTCAAAAATATCCAAGGTATCACATATTTTCACACCAGCAGCAACATTAGAGGGAGACAAATCAAATTTCTCTTCACTTTCGGAAGCAATTACTGGTAAATTTTGCACAGAATTCAAAGGAAATTCACCGGTGAATGTTTGCATGGAAGTGCAGCAGTATTTTTATTCAATATCAGAGATTAAAATGTCTTCTTCTATTTCAGCAATATGAGGATATGAGATATCATATATCTCATGAACTTCCGGAGCATCAAGAGAAGGAGTCACTGCATGGAGACTTTCTTCAATTCGAATTGAATGTGTGGAAGATTCTGCTTCTTCTTCATCTTGAACAACTTCATCAGAGAGAGTAGAGGCAGAGACTTTTGAGTAAAGAACTCTTGTAGTGCTGGATGTAATCTCCAAAGTGCTATTATGATCCTCATTGTTCTTGCCAAATTTTATGTCCAATTTTTTCCAGAGATCCTTTGGGTATTCAGTAGAACCAATAAGGTAGCGCAAGCTAGGAGAAAGGGCCAAACATATTGCTCCAAAATCTATATCACCATCATTTATCCAGTCATTCTCATTCTCATAAGACTCATTTCCAAGTCCAATAGACACCTCATAGATACCTCATCTCTTCAGAGATGCAATCATCTTCAACTTCCATTCTGAATAGCTTGTGAATGGGGTGAGAAGAGGGACTAATGAGTCCATTCGAAGTTGTACCTATTAAAACCTACAAATCACAACAAAAGGGGCATCGTAAGGTCGAACAGCCTGCACATTTTAGGCTTTCATCACACCCAGCATAGTCAATCAAGCAAGCTTGATAAACAAGTTCTTTACTTGGGGTATTAAGTGGTAAGCCTTGGCTTCTAGTGCAGTGCTGGATTTTTGAGCTATTGCTCAATTTTCATGCAGAAATCTGTCAAAAAGCTTTTTTTTGAGAGATAGAGCTTCATCCCGTCATGAGCTCTGATACCATATTAATCTTTTCTATTGATCTAGGAACAAAGCATCATTCTCATCAAAGATTAATCAACAAATAACTCATGAAATGGTGTAATCGTTCTACAGGAATAGTAGCCGCTCTGTATTCACATAAAGAATGAATGATTACAATTACAATGTCATTCTACAGGCATGAATGAATGAGCAATTCGAATACCTAAGGAGGTCATTCAAATTGAATGAGTGAGTCTAGCTTAACTGACTGTAAGCCATTGGTCCACACTCAGTTAACCACTGATCAAAACCCTAATTGACTCAACTAAACCATAACTAAAGCTATAGTGCAATAAATGACTGAGTCTCAACTGAAAGATATCAGACACATGTCATAGCAAGCCAACCATCAACTGCTAGTGCTTCAATGACTTAAATGAACCCATATGAGGTTAACTAAAGTTGAACTGAACATTAAAAGTTGGTGGAGGTGCCCCTGTTGACTCTAGTTCATTAACTAATCATTAAATAATCAATTAAATCATTAATTAATCATCAAATAATAATGAAGGGAGGTGCCTTCACTGACTTGTTTAACTGATTGTAACCCACTAGTTAGTAATCAGGTGCATTAATATCACTCAGATCACTCCCAAAGTGCTCCAGTTAGCCTCCCCAAATGTAGGAGAAGGCTAAGTTAGCCTCCTTGACTGAAGGTAGGCGTGGGTGTGACTGGATGATGGCATTTAATGCTCCACTGATGTCAATTAATGTCAATAATACTTAGGATAGTGGGTTAACTAGGCCAATTTGACCAAAAAGAGTGTGTATGGTGGTAAATGTCTCCAACAGCAACATGATGTAGCAGCAATATATTCGGCCTCTTTTGTGGAGAGTGGTATGGAATATTTTGTTTTACTTAACCATGAAACCAAATAATTTCCTAAGAATAATGCTGGTACTCTTTCGATCATCCACACTTTTTGCCCAATCTGCATCAGTAAATGATTTTAAAATAAAGTCTTGACTTTTTGGGTACCATAACCATACTCCATAGTACCTTTCAAATATTTGAAAATCCTTTTTACTGCAGTTACATGCATTTCTTTGGGGCTTGACTGGAACCTGACAACCAAACCTACAGCTTGCATCACATCTGGTATTGTAGTTGTCACATATAGTAGGATTCCTATCATGGATCTATACATGGTATGATCCACTTCCAGAGACTCATCGTCCTTATTTAATTTACAACCTATGATCATAGGAGTAACAACAAGTTTGGACTCTTCCATCTTAAATATATTAAGCAAGTCTTTGATGTACATAGTTTGAGGGATAAATATTCCTTTATCTATTTGATAAACTTGTAATCCCAAGAAGAATGTTAGTTCACCCAAAATTGACATTTCAAATTCCTTATTCATTTCAGAAGCAAATTTTACACTTAGTATTTGTAAATTGCTTCCAAATATGATGTCATCTACATAAACAACAATAATGATCATATTTTCATCTTCAATTTTTAAGTATAGATTACTTTCAGTGGCCCCTCTCTTAAAACCTTGTTGTTTTAAATAATTGTCTAGCCTTGAAAACTAGGCCCTTTAAGCTTGTTTGAGACCATAGAGTGCCTTTTTCAGCTTCCAAACATAGTCTCTATTTTCTGATAATAGGAAACCTTCAGGTTGTTCAATATAAACCTCTTCTTCTATTTTTCCATTCAAAAATGTAGACTTGAAATCCATTTGATATACTTTAAAGTTTTTATGGCTTGAGAGTGCTAGAAACATTTTGATTTCTTCAAGTCTTGCAACGGGGGCATACGTTTCTTCAAAATCAATCCCTTCTACCTGAGCATACCCTTTACATACTAATGGATAGAAAGTGACAGTAAGGCATGATGCTGAGAAGCAGTATCCCTTAGCGATCATGGGTATGAGCTTAGCTAGAGCTAGCAAAAACCACATGCATAAAGGCATTTTTGTAAGTCAAGTTGATAGTGCCTTTCTGGTCATATATTGCTAGAATAGGAAAGACAGCCTATGGGATGAATATAATAAGTCGAATGGGATAATTACTGAAGTTGAGTCTGTATCAATTCATTAATGAGTCTGTAACAAGCATGTATGGGAATGCATCGAGTCTATAATAAGGCTATAAAAGGAGAAACCCAAGTTGTACATGGGTTAGCCAATTAATCAGTTATCCCATTAGCTAGTTCTTGTTTAGACGATCTTGAGCTTATTAGAGGATGCAACAATTTTGAGGAAGTGACTCTGGATCGTTGAGCACATCAGAGTAGTGGATCTATAGCTAAGTGGGCAGACGGATAAAGAAGGTCGAGTCGATCCAGGCTGTGTGCGGATCGCTCAGTAGGAGTAGAGTAGAGTGATCAATATTGAGAAGAACATAGAGCATGAGAGGGAAGATAAGTCTGTAGAGATAGAAAAGAATATATTGAAGAGAGTCTGTAGCTTTATGTACATACAAAAGGTGCATCTATTTCCTCATGCCAATTCCAGATGAATAGAACCTTGTGGTTTTTTCCTAGATGGGTTTCCACATTACATGCTATGTATATGTGTGAATGTTGAGTAGCTTATAGAAGTTTATATTTACTGTGTTCAAATGATTGATTGTTTATTTTTCTTTAAATATATAAATGTATGAATGCTGTATTTCAAGTAATGAATGTGTCTGTGATGTTTGTTCACTATGTATTTATGTAATATTGCATAAATAAGGGCAATTAATACTTCACTGTTTATATATAAAGTGCAAACCACCAACCCACCTTCCCAGTCTTCATTGGAAACCTTGGTGCAAGGACAAGGACTTAAACACCCCCCCACACAAACTGCAAAACGTGGTTCTTTCAGTTATCCATAGAACTAAGATATCTAGGGTGAGATGACAACTGTGTCGCAGGTGCTGTCAATTGGGCTCTGCTCTGTCGGGATGATATCTTGGGCTTTGTTTCCCTGACCAAAGAGAGGGGATGAACCTCAGTCACAGGGGAAAAAGGGCCAACAAATGGTTCTGTTGTCGAGGCATGTCAGTTCCAACCTGGTGGAGGACATGTAGAAAGTTGAAGAAGAAGAAGTGCAGAAAAAGATAAGTTGATGAAAATCGTGGAGGATTTTCAAAACAAAATCCGCGCCAATCCATTTATGGAGAAATAGCTCGCGTGGCTCAGTATGAGCCACAAGTGAGTTTTGGGGGCCTGTTGGGACCGGGACATAAGGAGAAAATTCATATAGAATTATACCTAAGTAAGGGAAAAAGAGTATAAGGAAGAAGAAGGAGTTACGACATAGGAAACAACATCAAAGAAGAAGGGAAGGATTCTGCAACAGAACAGGAAAGAAAAGGAGAAAGGTAAAGATAAGGCTCGAGACAAGGAAGTTGTACCAATTTTGTAAGCTACAAAGGAAAGACAGAGCAAGAGACGTGATGGCATGGCCAAATATTCGTAGAAGCATGTGTTTGTTATCAACCTAAATGGCACTTCTCCATCCCAGTATTGACATCCACTATGTCGGGACACAAAAGGACAAATAGGATTGAAGTGGACAAAACACTATAGATATGCATGGCCATTGATGCATGATCTCTATACCAGCCTGATATATTCTTATTCTAAGTTTAAGGTTGCACACGCTTCTATTTGCATTGCAACTCAAGTGTCACACGCAACTATTTACATTGCAACACGCATGTACATTGAACACACGAGTTTCCTTTGATCAACAAGTGTGTCATACGCTCCTTACTTGTATAAACACTCGCATGTACCTTAATTCAACATGAAAAAATATAAATCATGATTATATGAGATTAGTTGGGCCTTAACCCATAACTATCCCAACTGTCTCAACCATCCTAACCTTCGAAACCAATCTATTTCCCAATGTATAAATAGAGGCCCTGGGATGGGGCTAATCAATCAATTCTAGAAGAGAAAAGTTATGCTAGTGGTATACCTTCAGAGTCTTGGAGCAACAAAACTCAGTGTCCTTGGTTGTAGAGGAGTCCTTGTGTCAGAATCTGGGTTGTATTCTCACATATTCACTATTTGTTAATAAAGAGAATTCTTCTTCCAATATTTGTATTGTGATTTTCTCATGTATATTGGTTAATGAATGATTTAAATTATGTTATTAATATGCATTTCATCTAACCTCTAATATATAGATAGATAGATAGATAGATAGATAGATAGATAGATATGTATGAGAAATTGCTTGAAGAATTGGCTCTTTGTAGGTGAAGAGAAGCATCCCTAGAATCTTTGGAGAAGATTGAAGCAGGAGAAGACCAAGCTTGGATCAATCGTCATAAATAGGGTAAGCCAAACTCTCTTCCTATTCCTATTTCATTTTCTATAAAAGCTTATTGTCTGCAAGTCTATTAGTAAGTTGGTAACCCCATACCCTAGGTTACAAGGGTGTATTGTCCTGTACAACAAAACTGGCGACTCCACTGGGGAGTCCAGCCTGCTGTGGGTTCATCCTATAGGTCCCTTTACCAGTCTTTGTTCTGATTCTGATTCTGAGTGTGATTCTTTTTATCTTACTTCTTTATTTATAGTGTAGTATGTCCAGAATTCTTTGCTAGTATTTTTTCTTTGAAAAATTTTTAGCAGTACACGCAGGTTGCTTCGTGCACAGTCGCATGTGAATCTAGTGGACTCTTTGGGTTCAATAGTTTCTCCAAGTCAGATTTTTTCCAAGTCTTCTTCCTATTGGTTAAAGTAGGTCACTTTAGGTCCTTTATGCTTCATTTCACTTTTTACATGTTTTGATTATTTGAACTTGCTCAAAACTCGCATTTAGTTGCATTATAGTTTTTGAAGTCTTTGAAAAGGGAAGAAAAACATTTTATAATTTTGCATTTAGTTGTTTCTTTTCAGTATTTTTCAAATAAAAATTCAAAAATTATAAAAAAGAAGTCTTAGTTTTCTCACACTTAGTTATAAATTCATTAACTTCTATTTACAAAAAGAAAAGAAATTTGGTTTAAGTAGTCACAATTTACTTTGAAATTTGCTTTATACCTCATTTTTATTTTTCTTATCGAGTTTATAACAGCACATTGTTTCATGCCATTTGAATTTGACTAAAAAATTCCTTTTAAAATGAACGATATAATTAAAAAATTATTAGTAAGTTTTTTTTTAGGCTCCTACACCAACTAGCTTAGGCTAGACTTGTGGATTAGGGAATTTCAACTCTGCACAAGTATTTGATTTCAGATGTAGTTGGCCAATCAATAGGTAAATCCTCTTCTATGTTGATTGTATCTGGGAAGGTCCTCTCAAACGGGAGTTAAGAATGAGGACACATGGAGACTTGGACTGAGGAGATAACCCTCTAATTCCTTGTCAAAACATAGACCGGGATTTTTGCACATCTGGGGACTTCTGTCAATACCACCTCTTGGGCCCCATTCGATGCCGGTGTTGACAAGGTCCTGGGATTTGCTACCCTACCCATGCGTACGAATCAAGCTTGTGACTATTCCCCCAGACTATCATTATAGTTGTGGTAGCCTTTAGTCTCTTTGGCATATAGGGTTCATACACAAGTACACCGGAAGGCTATTTCTGGTTGACCTTGGACGGGCTCAGAAGGTAACCTTGGTAGAAGGTGTTGGAGGGCAGTTGGGTGATTCCTCCACTTGTGCCTAAGAACATCTACAAGGATTCCAAGTAACTATCTCTTAGATTTATTTTGGAAAGCATATATTATACCCTTTGTGTCTTCTTTGGCTTTAGGAAATTTTGTAGTGAGTGTTGTGTGGTTTGTTTTTGTTTAGTCGGCCTTAGGGTGTGTGAAGAGTTAATTTTTAACCATGTAGGGCTAACCTCTTAGAAGGTCAAGAAGGTTTCAAAACCTTCCTCCAACTACTATAGTGGAGCCTCCACCACCCCCTCAAAGGTGGAGATTATATACAGACAATTCTTTTGAACCGGTAGGAATCAGTGAAGTTCTAGGTGAACCAGAACTTAGGAAAAACCAGGTTGATACAACCGCAGTAGAGATAGAAGACTTGCATGCTGACGAGTTTGCAAGAAAATTTAATTTACCTCTTACTGACTTAAATGATCCTGTGATCTTACAGGTTATTCCATTTGATTCACCTGTGATTGGTGTTCCCGTGAGCAAACTTATGGCTAGCTCGAGAGAGGGTCCATCTACCACCATTTCATCCATTTCGACTGAAGGAGTGCCATCTACCTCGGTTGGTACTACTAGAACAAATATACCTGGCACCCCTTTAACTCCAAGTAGTCATGTGGTTCAACCACTGGCTTACACGAATGTAGTAGGCACTTCTAGTGGGTTGGTCACGGGTATTCCTAGTGCACATTTTGCTTCCCCCTCTTTTGCACACACTGCTCATAGTGGTCACGCTGGATCCTCTTCATTTGTTTAGGGTTTTCCGTGGAATGGGGGGAATATTCCCCCATCTACTCCTTATGTAGGCCCTACACCTGCATATGTGGGGATGTAGTTTGGAAATACTAACTCTTACAGTCAGGGTTTCCAAACTCCAATTTCAGCCCCTTTCATGAGCTCTCCCTTCTCACTTTTTAGCAAATGGATACCTGCTCCTATTTTCCAGAATTTCAAATGGAGCGGATAAAACTACATACACTGCACCACACACAAATAATCCATTGGCTAATGAGTGGAATCCATTTCAAAGTAGTGAAACTACTTCACAACCGGCAGCTGGGGGAAACCCCACCTTTACATTTGGGAACCAGGGGGCAATTCCTTCTACCTCCCAAACTCATACTTTTTAAGCTCTAATTAGACCCAAACTTCCATTCCTGGCAACTTTAAACTTTCCATATTTGTCCAAGTTAATGAATGAAACGGTGAAACATGATGCCACTTGGGCACCTGTCCCTACGAAACTACCCTCAGACATTCCAAAATTAAAGGGAAAAGTTGGTGAGGACCCAGGTTCCCATATCACCACCTTTCACTTGTGGTCACGGGGGCTTCACTTGTTGACCAATATCCTATCACGTTAGTTCATATTGTGGGTTTTAAAATTATTAAAAATTGAGCCAATATATTGCCGGATTTGNTTCAACAAAAAGAGTTTGGGTCAATATCTCTGGAAATTAAGGGTATTCTTTAATATCCCATGATCGCACGTGCTATGTGAGATGTTCACTAAGTGAAGTACCCATGCTTGTGGTGCTCTTCCAACTCACTGAATGATGACACATTTCGGTTGAGATTGTTCCGAAGAAGTCTGACTAGTGCCATAGAAAAGTGGTATATTGAATTTCCCTCTATTGTGTTTGACATTTTTTGGGACTTAGCCAATTTGTTCCTTAACCACTTCCAACTTCCTATCCAGTATGATCCCAGTACATATTTATTGTCCACCTTTCGACAGGACAAATCCACTCACATTTTGAATCATATCTAAGAGTGGTGAAGGCGGAAGAGGGTCATCAAGGCCACAATCCCTCCCGCGTTTTTGTTAGAGTGGTTCCTTCAATATTCATTGTCGTATATATATAAGGATGTATCTACCTCGGGAGTAACTAATGAGGAAGAGGCCATCCTCAGGGCCCAACAGCTAGATTTGATATACTCTAAGTCTGGGGTACTATATGAAATCATACCCAGGGCACCACAGCCTACGTATAGTGTCAATAAACCTAAGGCTAGACCCCATGCCGATGGTGTGGTTGGTTCAGTTAAATCTCCCACTGTAGATTCTTTGGCTAAACAACTCCATGAGTTGTCTATTAAACAGTCTATAGCGGAGGTAGCAAAGGTTTCCCCCTCACCCAAAAATGAAAATGTTTTTGCTCAATTCTCTCAAAAGAGAAATCATCAGCCTGGTGGGAAGAAGAAGAAGGGGAAGAAAGGTGAGGGAAATCAAAATAAGCCTAATCCCACAAAACAGTGTTGATGGGGAAAAGAAAGATAATAAATGAGTGAATTTTCCTTGCAAGTTGTTTCAGGGAGACCACCTAACTCATCAATGTCCCCTTATTGACCAAGCTCAGAAGTTGCTAAAAAATCAACAACTGGTTGTCCTGATGAATCCCTTTCCCCAAGGACAGAATGCAACTTCAGTTTCTAATGTAGCTGGGGAACTACTAATGCCCCGGACCAAAATTATATCAACATGGTGTGATCCAAGAGATTACTCTAGACTAGAAATAAGAACTATGATATGAAGGTTCCAGAGAAGGCTAAGTCTATAGGTGAAACTTCTAACCCTCTCACGATCGAGAAGCCTTCTGATCCAATGCCCAAGATACCAAAATGTGTCTTTAAGAAAGCATTGCATAATCCCAACATGAGGGTTGCATCCAATTAATCTGTAGTTGAAGATTTGGACCAAACCCCATGTGCAATGTCAGTATTGGAGGTGCTACAGAGTTGTCCTACCTAGCGATATGCACTCTTAGCAGCCTTAGGTAGTATGGATTTGTTGAGCCTTATGGTGAAATTTAATTTGTCTGAATGTTAATATTTTCCTATTGTATCATGTGGCTTTTTCAGTAGATGTCATCCATGGTGGAAAGACTATTGGAAGGACAGTTGTTGAAGAAGGTGCTTCCACATGCGTCATGTCTTTATCTTGCTACAAGGCTCTTGGATCCCCAGAGCTAGTTCCATAGAACACCTTACTTACTACTTTCGACAGAAGGTCATTCCATTCACATGGTATCCTACCAGATTTTGAGATTAAGCTGGCAGGGAAGGCAGTATTTGTTGAAGTGGAGGTGATTGATGCTCCATTGGATTATAACTTGCTTCTGGGGGGAAGCTGGACTTATGCTATGTGTGTGATTTCCTCAGTCATTCTTTGAGTGGTAGTGTTTCCACACAAAGGGAAGTTGTCCAATGTTGACCAACTCAGTTTCACTTGGAAGGGATGTATTGAAACTAATGAGTCCACCATACCATTGGTTGATCAGGTTAAACCAGCTAATGAGAGTTTAGGGGTTGGTACTTATTCATCGTTAATGGGCACTTTTGATACCCCAACCTCGATAAACTACTTAGGTTCTACTAGTGTAGAGAGGTCTATCGCTACGGTTTGAGATAGAATGGATCCTTGGGTCCTTCCTTGTTGATATGAACCTGAGGTGCCCTTATCTACAGTGGCAGTGGCTTACCAATCTATCATTAACACCACTGCTGATTCAATTTTGACTCCTTTCATAGTCTCAGAGGAGTCAAAAGAAGCCTATCTGCTTTATTTGGCAGAGAATTATACTGATGATTGCTTAGACATGGTTTTTCCTTCAAACGAAGCCATTTTGGAAGCCATGAGTGGGTGAGATAAGATCTGTGAATATCTTCACCATATATCCTACTCCCTTTCAGAACTGAGTAGAATAGAAAACCATGAGTTAGACATGAGACTGGTGAAATATGTTGGTTTTACCAATATCTTTCCAAACCCTGACGTTGTTGAAACTATGCATATTGATGCAAACTCTTTTTTGGAAGAGGTTGCCATATATACTTCCCTATTAAATGAATTTCACAACGCATGTGCCTATTCATCCCTACTAGGCATAGATCCATTTATCATTGAGCATGGAATCCAAACCTACCTTTATTCTAAACATGTTTGATGTAATGTCCAAAATTTTTCATTAGGTCATAATGGCCAAATCACATTTTCCATATTCATGAAATTTTTCAAATGGATGCTAAAAGTCAAATAATTACCAAGGAGGAAAATCACTAGTTTCCTAGGTTGGGGGTGGAAGCTTTGAGATTTGGAATAAGGGGGATTATAAATGATGTTTATACATTAGAATAGGATAAATAGTTAATAATGTATCTTATTGAATAAATACAATAGAAAATTGAAGTGGCAATGGAGCATGGAGACACATGGATACTATGGGGCCCGCACAAGCTAGAAAATCGGTGCCACATGGCATCCTCCTCTTGCGATCTTGAATCTATGGGAAGCCTAATGTTTTTGGATGTATTATAAGGTTAATATAATTGTCCATATATTTCATAGGTCAAATTTGTGATGAATTTTAACTTACATGGGAGAGGAAGAGCCAAATGGGAGTTTCATGGACACTTGGCTAGATTACCCTTACATTTATGACATCTATGACAACAATGATGGATATTCTATGCCAGTTATGACACAAGTCAGATATGAAGGATGAAATACTAACATACTAACATTTCAGTCCTGAATAGAGCATCTTATAGGTCAAATTTTGGAGTTGGAGAAGGCCAAGAGGCTCCTACTCGAATTTGGGAGAAGAGGGAAGGTGAAGAGAGAGGCCACATCGCATAGCATGAGCAAGGATGAAATACTGACATACTGACATGTCAGTCCTGAATAGAGAATATTATAGGTATAATTTTGTATTTGGAGAATGCCAAGAGGCTCCTACTCGAATTTGGGAGAAGAGGGAAGGTGAAGAGAGGCCACATGGCATAGCATGAGCAACCACACCAATTTGACTTGGACTTGGTTTATGGATGGATTTGGAACCTTAGAACACTAATAATTTTTGTAAAATATATTTATTATCCATGAGAATATTTTTTTTGATCATTTGATGAACTTGGGTTTGTGAAGAGAGAGAGCTAGTGGATGACTAGTTCCTTGCCTTAGCCAATTTCGAGGGTGAAATATTCCCATACTAAATGGTGATTTGGAGAGGCCACTTATGCATATCAAGGAAATTCAATGGATTCATAAGTTACAGTTTCAAGCTACAGGAATCTCATGGACATCTCAATATCATCTTGTTCTTCCATTCATCTCAAGCTTTCTCACCATATTTCAGCTCTATGGAGTGAGGCGCACTTGGTGAGCTATTCATCTCTTTGAGGGAGCTTCTATTTCTCCAGTATTTTGTATTCTGATATAAATTCTCTGAATTTCAATTTCATAAACCTCTCAGGTCTAAATTCCAAGATATCTCATGTATTATTGTCCAATATTGAAGAAACGGTTCCATTTCCCCAATACCTTGTTGTAAACTTGTGCAATCTTGATGGAATCAAATATATGTGTGCACCATTGATGATTTATGAATAAATGAACTATAATTAATGTCTAATATGGTTTTAATGTTCATTAACTCATAATTTGTGGCCATTGGGTCGAATTTCATATCATTTGGAGAAAACTACATTCTTGTTTCCCCAAGGGTCTAAAACTAGTTTTTTATATCTGATTGAAGGAAGTGATAACAACCATGGGATGTCGATTGGTTATGTATATGGGTATTATATAATTTATTATACATATTCCCTTCTTCAATTTTATAATTTGAGTGGGTTGAAACACACTTGGGAATCAATTTCTATCATTCACCCCCAAGGGGATTTGAGCCACAAAATTGCTAGTTAAAGCATCTATCTTATTCAGAATTTTATATAGACTTTCAGAAGTAATTTGAAGGCCATAATACATCCTTGAACATTATAATTAAGTTATTATATCACTCATACACTTTCTAGTACAATTTGAGAGCATTTGGAGCTATTTGGAGTCATCTACCATTGGGGGTTGGAACCTCAAAACTACTAGTAAATTCATGGAGTTATCTTGGATACCTATTCGACCCAAAAACCACATATTATGCTTCAAATATAATTTAATTAATTTCTTATAATATATAAAAGTATCATACCCACTATTAGTGAAGGTTGTACAGTATTGTGAAGATATTTGTTCCAGGACCCAAGGGGGATTTCCACCACCCAAATTGACTAGTCTTGTCCCAAAAATTATTCCCTTGCAAATTTCAGACCATGTTTGGGTATATAAATTGATTATATGTCTTATATATGTTCTAATATGTCCCATCACCCCTCAGGACCTTCCTCACCAAGTTTGAAAGCAATTGGAGGAATTTTGGAATCAATTGAATCCATATAACTAGAGTTGTAAGAAGATGAATTTGAGTACATTGTGAAAGAATTGAATAATTGGTCATTTTGATAAAATTTCCTAAAAGGTTTAAGTCATGTGGTGATGATATGACCAGGAAGGTTAAGAAATAATTTGAATTGATGGCTATCCAATTTATGGGTAGTAGAAGTTTCCATAATGAAGAGACACATGAGACCATTCATTTTGAAGACCTTAATGATTGGTTGAAGTAAGTTATGAAAAATATTCAAATAAGAAATCATTAAGGAATAATCATCAATGCAAAAGTAGGGAGGAGACCAAGGAGCTACAAATTTTTGTGGGTGTGAAGAAGAAAAGGAATTACATAAAGAGGATCGAAAGTCACTCCCAAATGAATTTGAAAAATATGAGTAAACATCACATGAGAAGGAATAAGAGTACCTTGAAACTATTGAATATCATTTTGAAACAAATTCTACTATGGACATGGACCAAAGGGCATCTATGGATGGATGTTTGAACTATGAAGGAGTACCTAATGATGGGTTCTCACTCCTCTATGTTGGTGACATAGAGATCACTTTTGAAATTGTTTCTGTAAGCCAAAATTCCATTAAACATGAAAATGAAGACCTTGTATCAGTTGAAGAAGAAACAAGATCAACTTCCCCATCACCACTTGAGCTTCATGAAGTTGGTCCAAGCAAGAAGGAAGAAGATGAGAAGGTTCATTTGCAAGAGCCTCATTTCCTTGACGGGTCCTTAAAGAAGAATGAAAATAATATCCAAGAGGCCCTTATCATACTCCATGACACTCAATCATTGGTATCAAATTCTTGTTGGAGAGCTACTTCCTTGGAGGATCCATCCTTCCTTGAAGACGTGGAGAATATCCAAAGAGCAATGTGAAACATCAAAGGTAATTTCATGTCTTTGCTTTTTGATATAAAAATTTTCATTGAGATTAGTGAATGGTTACATGAATCGTACTTGAAAAATAATGAAGTTATTCATAAGCTCACAATTCAAAATGAGCAACTTCTTGAAAAGTTTCAAGACACTTGTTTTTCCTCCTATGTTTCAGATTGTCAAATGGTAGATTGTTTGGAGGATTCTCATGACATGGTGGATCATGAGAAATTTGGAAATTTGAATGTACTTGATGTGTTTGAAAATGAACTTGAAGAGATCCAAACACTTGATGTGGTGGAAGAGGAACTTGAATTGTCTCTTGATGAAGGTTATGCAATTTTTAAAGAAGAGCATGATTCCTCTACAGTGGAAACAATCTATGACAAAGGTTTCACCATTTTGAAGGATATACATGATACTACCCATACGGATCCTTACCATGATGAAACTTCTGCACTTTTTTATCATTTGGGTGATTTAGTTCATTTTCCTACATCCTACAATTCCATGTTTTGCAGCATTAGTCTCAATGAAGTATGGGTGAAAGGGTTTTTTTTATGGTGCCACATGAGGAGTATTAAACTCCTATATTTATTTTTTATGATGACATGGTTAGAGAACACTCTTATTCACATTTTCAGCAAAATCCTTTGTTACTTTATGATTATGCATATCTACATGGATGCACCTATGATATGCATTTGAGTCACTTGAAGACTCATGGATTTTCTTGCTCAACACTTGGCTCATTTGATGTTGGAGGAAATTCATTCAACACTTGGGTGGAGAGGGATATGATTGAGGAAAATTATTATTGGCAGAAAAATCCTCTGTTATTTCATGATGATATACATATTCATGATGTATTGATGAGACTTCTTTGAGCCACTTGAAGTCTTCATGTTTTATTTGCTCCTTATTTGGTTCATATTTTGGTGGATTTTCTTCATTCACTTCTTGGATGAAAGAACAAATGGTTGATTATTATTTTGATGCATATTAAATTATTTGGGAGCAGAATTATAGGACATGGTATCCTCACCTATGTCATTGGATCATATTTGATTGGTCACTTGAAGCATGTATGCACTTGGAAAATGGTAGTCTACTCACTTGGAGGTATAATCACTTTCATGATTTTTTTATGAGGCACCTCCCTGATGTATCTTTTTATTATGTTGTTATGTAATTTGATGTTATATATTATGTACTTATTATGTTTTGAAGAATGCATACAATAAAATGGGATCCAATAATTCTCTTTCCTAATGGCATGAGTTGGAGAGCACTCTTAATTGTTGGAGTGCAATGCAAGCAATGGGACCTCGAGATAGTTTTTAGTCCCATTGATTCCAAATTCTTCAATAAACAATAAGTATGGGAGATTTATTCCACAATTAATAAGGTGATGTTAACTAGAGTAGTGCAGCAACAAGCATGGTGGTTCCTCTCTAAAATATTCATGGAATATCAAAGACTCAAAGTGGGCAGCTCAATGGCAACTTCAAAGAATCATATAGAAAGCAGGTTCTTCAACAACCATGTTTGAAATTACTTGAGGAGAAGCAATATTGGGAAGGGAAGATTTGTAATGTCCCAAATTTTGCATTGGGTCACAATGGCCAAATAATATTTTCCATATTCATGAAATTTGTCAAATGGATGCTAAAAGTCAAATAATTGCCCAGGAGGAAAATCACTAGTTTCCTAAGATGGGGGTGGAAGCTTTGAGATTTGGAATAAGGGGAATAATAAAGATGTTTAGAAATTAGAAGAGGATAAATATTTAATAATTTAGATTATTAAATAAATACAAGAGAAAATTGAAGTGGCAATGGAGCATGGAGACACATGGAGACTATGGGACCCACACAAGCTAGAAAATCGGTGCCACATGGCATCCTCCTCTTGCAATCTCGAATCTATGGAAATCCTAATGTTATTGGATGGATTATAAGGTTAATATAATTTTCCATATACTTAATAGGTATAATTTGGGATGAATTGTAACTTACATGGGAGAGGAAGAGCCAAATGGGAGTTTCATGGACACTTGGTTAGCTTCCCCTTATATTTATGACATCTATGACACCAATGATGGAGATTCTATGACAGTTATGACACAATTTAGATATGAATTCTGAAATAATGACATAATGACATTTCATGCCTGAATATAGCATATTATAGGTGTAATTTTGGAGTTGGATAAGGCCAATAGGCTCCTACTCGAATTTGGGAGAAGAGGGAAGGTGAAGAGAGAGGCAACATGGCATAGCATGAGCAACCACACCAATTCGAATTGGACTTGGTTTATGGATGGATTTGGAAATTTAGAAGACCAATAATTTTTTATAAAATAAAGGGATCATCCATGAGAAGAATCTTTTTGATCATTTGATGAATTTGGGTTTGTGAAGACAGAGCTAGTGGATGACTAGTTCCTTGCCTTAGCCAATTTTGAGGGTGAAAGATTCCCATCCTAATTGGTGATTTGGAGAGGCCACTCAGGTATTTCAAGGAGATTCAATGGATTCATGAGTTACAGGTGCAAGCTACATTAATCTCATGGACATCTCAATATCAGCTTGTTCTTCCATTCATCTCAAGCTTTCTCACCATATTTCAGCTCTATGGAGAGAGGCGCACTTGGTGAGCTATTCATCTCTTTGAGGGAGATTATAGTTATCTAGTATTTTGTATTCTGATTTAAATGCTCTTTATTTAAATTTCATAAATATCTCATGTCAAAATTCCAAGATATCTCATGTATTATTGTCCAATATTGAAGAAACAGTGTCATTTCCCCAATACCCTGTTGTAAACTCTTGCAATCTTGATGGAATCGAGTATATGTGTGCACCATTGATGATTTATGAATGAATGAAATTTAATTACTGTATAATATGGTTTTCATGTTCATTAACTGATAATTTGTGGCCATTGGGTCAAATTTCATATCATTTGGAGCAAACTACATCTCGTTTCCCCAAGGGTCCAAAACTAGCTTTTTATATCTTATTGAAGGAAGTGATAACAGCCATGGGAGGTCGATTGGTTATGTATATGAGTATATGATAGTTTATTATAAATATCCCATTCTTAAAATTGAGAATTAGAGTGGGTTGCAGCACACTTGGGAATCCATTTCTATCATTCACCCTAGGGGGGATTTGAGCCCCAAAATTGCTAGTTAAATCATCTATCTTATTCAGAATTTTATATAGACTTTTAGAAGTAATTGGAAGGCCATAATACATCCCTTAAAATTATAATTAATTTATTATATCATGCATACACCTTATGGTACAATTCAAGAGCATTTGGAGCTGTTTGGAGTCATCTACCATTGGGGGTTGGAACCTCAAAACTACTAGTGAATTCATGGAGTTATATTGGATACCTATTCGAACCAAAAACCACATATGATGCTTCAAATATAATTTAATTAATGTATGATAACAGATCCAAGTATCATACCCACCATTAGTGAAGTTTGTACAGTGTTGTGAAGAGATTTGTTCCAGGACCCAGGGGGGATTTCCACCTCCCAAATTGACTAGTCTTGTCCTGAAACTTATTCCCTTGAAAATTGTAGACCATGTTTGCACATCTCAGTTTATTATATGTCTAATATATGTTATAATATGTCCCATCACCCTTCAGGACCTTCCTCAACAAGTTTGAAAGCAATTGGAGGAATTTTGGAATCAATTGAATCCATATAACTAGAGTTGTAAGAAGATGAATTTAAGTACATTGTGAAAGAATTGAAGAATTGGTCATTTTGATAAAATTTCCTAAAATGGGACATTACATTCGACAAAAATGGAAAAATTACATGATTAGGCTTAGCACTTTTTCTTGTATTTTTATTGTATGTAATTTTATGTACAATAGTTATCTAGTTTGTGTTCTTATATCATCTGTTGGTTGTTATATATGTCTTCCAAGTGCTTCGTAGGTTTTTGCATATGGCACTAGTCATCACACTTGCAACCTGGCTTCAGCTGCCTGGTTCATTTACTCACCCTCAGGACAACTAGTAGCCTCTAGAGGCGCTTGTCTAGGTCCTACTACCGATAATGTGGTCGAATACAGGGTTGTCATTGAGATTTTATGGGATGCCTTGTCACGTGGCATCACTTAGTTAGAAATCAGACTTGAATCTCAACTGATGATTTCCCATCTCAATCAAGCTTATCAGGTGTGAAACCCTATATTGTTACGTTAGTTTTTGTAAGTTAGATTACTTTAAAGAAATTTCGATTATATTTCATTTAATCATATTCCACAAAATCTAAATTCATTAATTGATGCATATGTAAACTATATCTTAGATTGGCACTTAACCCGCATTTTATAAAAATACATAACATATACATTTTGAACACATGTAAATAAATTGACAATATGTGTGTGTGTGTGTGTGTAAAAATATGTCCATAATATAGGTCGAGTTTTGATCCTCAGATCTAGTCATAACTGTATAAATATACAAAACTATACAAAATTTGGATCGCAATCCATAAAATTCCTCTAGATCTAGCCCTAATCACCCTGATCACCAGCATATTCAGCTTCTTCAGCTGCAACATCCTCTGCAGATTCTATATAGACTAGTACATCCTTGGCTACCTTTCGCGAAGGACATATCCAGGTAGGTGGAATTCCTACAAGTTCCTGCATGATGGTAGGGATCTACTCAATCCATATGGTTGGGAATCTATGGGTAAGCCTGGTCAGCTTCCCCTCAAAGACCCTCATAAAACCTTGATCTTCCCCTGCCACTAGTTGCATGTACATCCTGGGATTCCCATCAGGAAGGACAGGTCCAATATCTACACTTTAAACATTAAAATGGATTAAAAACTCTTATACATATGTATATATCTTTATGATAAAAAAATTCATAAAAATTTAAAAAACATAAAAACTAAAATACCTAGCTCTCCCCATACTCCTCCTAGAGGGAGGACAATATCATTGTCACCTTGAAAGTCTAAACCAGTGTATGGAAACTGCTCTAGTGCTAGTAACTATTGTCCCCACCACAAGTAGAAATCATCATCATACACGCTCTGGACTGATCCACCACTGCCCTGGCAAAGGAAAATATCTCCCCACCTAGTCAGTTTAGGCTGATGAGGAGAGAATGCTGGAAGTGGCACCACAAGGATTATTGCGAACACTCTCTCAAAAAATAAGGTCACTAATACACTTGAAAACCCAAAATTATTGCAACGACCTCTCTTATAGTCAGAGAGTTTTTTTTCATAATCGGGATTATTCCTAAGCACCAATCAAACATGGTTCCCTGTAAGCACTCTACAGCAATCCTCATTTGGTTTTGATTGGAAAGATGAAGCGATGAATATCCTCCAACCCTCACTATAGTACTTACCAACACTTGTAACGGGAATTTAGTAATATGCATGATCCTTTTTTCTGACTCCCGAGCATGCAGTAGGTGTCCACATAATCTTGGGCACTCATGGGGTCACCGCCCCTGCCAGTACCTTCGAGATTGACAGAAATTCCCTGTTGAGAAAATCCTGTGATGAAATATATGTCTTCCAAAGCCACCTCCAAGATCTCACCTTGAAGGTCAAAATCCCCAAGGTCATGGTCCCAATAGCCAATCAAGTGTTTGATCAAGCGGACATTGGTCCGCATGGGAAAAGTGCAGAGGAATTTCAGTAGCCCACTTTGCCATAATTCTTGCATAGTGGAGGCACTACAGAGTGCGTCTTGTTCCATATCCTCGTTTTCTCGCTCCCTCCATTCCAAAACCATGGTTGAACCTGCCCATTTGACCAATATTTAACATTAGAATCCATCAAAATTCTTTGAATTTTGGCCATTTTTTACTTTTTCTATGTCACGCAATACACGCGAC
>LPNX011230862.1:25481-53044 GCA_001517045.1 Pseudotsuga menziesii | reverse complement strand
TCATTAATGTTTGAACTCACTCGCGGGTTTTAGTTTTAAAGGACCTCGACCGAGCTAATACCTCGGTCGAGGTATTAACAAAACCTCGACCGAGGGTTTAACAAACCCTTGGTCGAGGTCTTGTCAATACCTCGACCGAGATATTTAAATACCTCGGTCGAGTTTCAGACCTCGGTCGAGGGCTTAAAAAAACAGACTTAGCCCACATTCAAACAAATGGAAAATTTCCTGTGCCTTGCAGATGTGTAAACCCTGCCATTCCTAGCACATAACTGAGCAAAGTTGATACCGATAGATTCACCAACGAATCTTCTATCCATTGACGTATCATACACGCATTTTGGCATTCATATGATATTTATTTTTCAATTACTTCTAAAACTTATACTTAGAAAACCACACTGCAACTTCGAAGCAGCGTAAAGAAAAATCAGCAGAGTTAAAAATACACAGCCAAAAAATTCTTAAAAATGCACACATCACATATCGACGTGTCCTTTTCAAAAGGGTATCTTTGGTTTTTCAATTTTTGAAAAAATAGAAAATATTCCTTTACGTGGACAAATATGTGTTTAAAACGATGCTGAAATCGAATGTGGTCACTTTCGAAAAATAATAAATAATTGTATAATGCGAAAAAAATTAACAAACAAATATGCACATCACACTGCATTTTATGTAGATCATGCTCATATATTTATTTTTTTAGAATTATTAATGCAAGATTAAATTACTCTACGTGGACATGAGCCACTTATTAGCTTCTTCAAATTTTTAAGGTTACACAGTTCATTAAATGCAAAAATTCAGACATTAAATGACATCGGAATATTTTTAAAAAAATATCACTATGAAGCCAACATAATATTCTACAATTTGGTTTCTTACTGCAAGTCAAAATTCACATGGCATATATGCGTTTTGAGGGCTTCTATCTAGCACATGAGTAAAAAATCAGGTTTTCATCGCCAAATTTGGCCAAAAAGTGTTACCCATCTTCATGGAATCACCCTTCCATAATCAGTTTCATTGTCTCTGTCAGATGAAATAACCACTACTTCAAATAGCACTTGTGATGACTTTATGTGCTTGGATGCATTTTCATCAATATGCTCCTTCACAGATTGTGTTTACTAGATTTTCATACTTAGTCATTTTCTTGTTTTTCTCCAAATTTCCATATTTTTCCAAAACTTCTATAATGACTTCTTAATGGCTCTAGAAAATCATCAAGTGTATTCCAAGCTTCATCACACATGTCACATCCTCATATAACACATAATTTATCCACAAATAGATATCTTGTTCATATTCTCCTCTTTGAAGTAACTGGGTCTCCATTCACAATCTATTCCAACAATATTTAGAAAAATGGCATGAAGCTTCAGCCAAACCAGCAATTGTTTCAACCCAAATAACATTTTATTCTGAAACAAAGTCTTGCAATCACAAATACGGAATCATAGGGTGAACTCCATCAACTAAACAGAATGGGATGTATAATATGTCATGGAAAGAACAGAGATTAGCTACCTTTTCTACATCACCAATTTCTTGTGCCAAATCAACCAGGTATTCAACAAGTTTGCAATATTTAATAGAAATTGATTCTGCAATATCCTATCATCCTTTCTCTACCAGCTTCCTCAATGTAATTTTTCTATATTGATGATATGCATCAGGAAATTCCAACTGCAACTCATATTTTTTCACAATGTTATAGGCCCTCTTGAACAGAGTCATCTCCATACATTGCTGCACTAGATAGCAGATCATAGCCTTCCCCATGTACACTTCCCTTTCTTCTGTTGCTTCAAATTGATCATCACAAATCATAGAAACCAGGAAGTCATGGGGGCCAGAATGTTGAAGAGAAAATTGCTTTAACAGAGCCACAACACTAGTATACAAACATGATTTGATCAATCTTAGAATGAGCAGTTCTAGACATTTCTTTACTTTATGAATTTTCTCAGCCTCATCCAACATAGGCATTTGCACAATTTTCCCAAGATCCCTCAATTCTTTTATTTCTCTATCACCTCTATTGCTTCAAGAACTTGCACCCTTTTAACCTAATTTTGATATTATTCCACTCTTGGATCCCGATCACTTGGATTTTGACTTCTTTTCTCTTCCATTGCCATAATACCATCATCACTGGCTCATATTCAACACATCTGAAATATATGCCTATATGCCTATTTTTTCAATGTTGTTAATGCCATCACGTCTTGGTTAGTCCTTTGTCGTTACCGAACTCTGCTTGACATCAATGACTACTATAGCCAACCTATATTGCCATACTTTCCAACAAAAACAATATCTCTGGGAGACTCTAACCATGCATACCTCCTCTATGGGCTCAAAGATTTCTATTGTGGACCAAAATCCCAAGTGTTTCATATGCTCCTTCCAATATTTTCTAAAACTCAGACATTAAAATAACAAGTGAGAAAAACATCAAGGAATGACCTGAATACATCATCACTCATAAAATATGTAAATGTAGTTGAATTTTAACATAAGCTTAATGGAAATGAACCAATCATGCAATCATCACTTTCTTCCATGAAATATTTCTTCCAAATCCAAACTTTATGTATTTGGACTGCAAATCCACTTCTGCATCCTCATATTAGCCAATCAAATCATCAATCCTAGGCAAAGGATACTTCTATCTTTTTTCGGACTAACATAAAAGAAACAAAGAAGATGCATACAGTTTCATTGATCCATGTTCCATGAGTTCTTTTTCTTGCTTCTTAAATTCCTCAATCTCCAATAGACAGTTCCTGTACATTAGAATGTTTCTAATTGAGACATAATTTTAGTCACATACAATAATAGCACTTTCTTGGGGAAGCCTTTCAACTATAGGAAAACTTCCTTGTAAGAAACATAAATTGTGCAATTGTTTTTTCTTTGGACTTTTTTATCTTTTCACCCATATTACTTTTTTTACACATCAAACAATTATTTTGTTATTGGCCTGAAAACTATCAAGACAAACCATTGGCCATCAAAAACTCAAAACTGCTTTATCTACTTCTCCCCACTTGTAATTTACACATGTTCAAGAAAAGAATACTTGATAACTTCCTCTCTGCAGTAGAATACCTCCTTATATGGCTTACACTGTACACAGTATATGATTCAATCACTCAGGAGGTCATTGATGTGTGGTGATTCTTGACATGAGAACTGGGAAGTGTAACATAGTTTCTGTCCATGTGAAGTTGATTTTTCTTTGACCAAACATTTATATCATCTTACTCCGTAACAACATATGCCCAAAAGATGCTTGTAAACTTAGGTGTAGCTATAGTAAAAAGGGTGATTACAAAGGCTACACACTCAATTATGGGGACCACTACTGCTTTTTAATTTTTCCCTTATTACTTTCTTCACATATATGAGCAATGGCTTTTAGTGTCAATTTCTCTAGGAATTTCTTGTTGTAGTCTCATTTGGGCCTGCACAAACTGATATTCATCTTCCATTCTATTTTACAACAAAATGCTTCCCAACATCGCTACATGGAAAGTCACCCAAATTTTTCAAATAAAAAAACTAGTCACCCAAAGTTTTCCATCATCAGTTGGAAATCCAATGCCCTTCTAAAATATAATGTGTGTTTTCCACTACAAAGGAGAAAAAATAATATTGGCATTGAATCAGTCAATCAAAAGCTACAAATATCATAACTAACGAGATTCAGGAATATGGAAGGAATATATTTTATTCACGCCAATAAGTAATAGCCAAAGGTTCAAGTTCATAACTTATCTAAAAAGAGAATTAATCAAAATATCATATTGAGCATATATTGGCAAAATGCTAGACTCAACTTCTCTTCACTTATATTTTAACAAAAATGATTTTCATACAACCCCTTGAAGTTTGAAGATAAAGATGAATAAAGCAGACTGTAATTTTATTGTATAGTGTTTAGGTATGTGACTCATACATCCACAATATATCTCACCAAGTTGTAGCATATCAGGTTGGCATACTTCAATATGAATGCTTTACACCCTTTCAATCATGTATCTCCCTTACAACTTGCTCTGGACTTAAATGTGGTTTTTATACACATATTTACATTGCTCCCAAAACTCAATAAATATAATAAAACTACCTATGATTTCCACAAACAAGAAAAATGCCCATATTTTACTTTTTAAAATTGTAACCACTGGCAACACAAAAATATTTTTTTATTGTGCATACTTTGGATTAGAAACTGAACTAAACTAGAAGTTAACATTTAAATTGTATTTTATTACATATGACCTATTTCTCACTATATCACATTACAACATTAATCATATACATAAAAAATTATAATTTTCTTCCTCAAAAAATGTACAAAATTGCATTGAGTATATATCTTCATAGCAAATATTCTATATAGGGTCCATAGACTTCTGGGTAGATCATTTTACATGATATCATAAGAGAAGTGTATCATAAGAGTTCACTATCTATCAACCATTTCCAGATTTCCTTATAGTGATTTTCATCCATACCAAAATTCTGTGAAGATTTCTCTGTCCTGCTCCCTGATAGGGAAACAATTATATAATGTTAGGTTTTGTAACAAAAACCCCAAAAATTAAAAATCGTCCATCATTGTACTGTTGATGTTCATATACACAACATTCATTACTCAAAATAAAATAATAATGACAATCTCTAACAAAAAGGAAAAATACGATACAAATCTAGCATAACAATTCCTATCTCATTCTTCTCATTTCCACCATGGTTGGTACAATGGCCAAGAAACCAGCAATGAGTTGTAATTTTACAAAATATATGCACAAAAATACTATAGATAATAATATACTTCTAGGTTATTCTCACTGATGACCATTGGCATTTGAGGAATCTCCTAGGTTATATTATTCAACCTCATATGAACTAGCTTTTATAGATGGATTAGTTGGGACCTACTCTAAGCCAAATAGTCTTTCTAATGGGAAAAATCCTTGTGGGATGTAGTTTTCCTTGAGATGTACAACCCTCTACCCTCCTATCATCTCAAGAAATATCCGCTTTACATCTACTCTCATATCATAACCTTCATCTCCCTATTCTTATCCTTCTTCCTTTGAATCTTAATAGAATAGAATAGGTTGCTTAACTTTCGTGGGTAAACTCAACTACTATATTTGCAAAATTATCTACTCTATGATTTAACTCACTAGGTCTTGCAAAAATATTAATGGTCTAAAAGAAATTTTTGGAAAGATCCCAAACTATGTGCTTATATTGTTTCATCCTAGGGTGTCTAGATTGACATATCCCTTTTATTTGATTCACTATCACATGTAAAACCCCAAAAATATTTAGTTGCTTGATTCCCATCTCTCTTATTGTCTCCAATCCCAATATAAGAACCTCATATTCTACCACATTATTTGTGCACATGAATTTCAGCTTAAAGGAATGACGGAAACCCCTTCCCAAAGGAGACTTCAACAACACGATGGCCACATTTCCTCCTTTGTTATAGGTCCCATCAAAATACATTCTCCACATTCCTACATGGATTATTATATGTTTATTTTCTTTCATCATCCCTTTTGTTTGGTCCTGAATGGGGGAGTGATGGCTAAGGAGGAAGTCTTCTAATTCATAATTAATGATAGGAAGGAAATTTGGTAGGGTTTTGGGGATCACTGATGACATCTGTAACTTTTGGTTCTCTATATAATCCATGGGTCCACCCCAAATAGTGGGATAGTAGCATATGATAGATCAAATTGAATTCCCCCCTTCCCCCCCAATAGAAGTTCACCAATGCCTAGACATTAGAATATTGTATGTTGGAGGTAGATCATCTATAACGATGTCTATTGTGGGAAAATTATCACAAGGGTGAGTGCTTTTCCAATTTGAAGCCTTTGTAGGTTACAATAAGGACAAAACTTAGTAAATGTAAGTTAGTATTCCATACACCAAATGGAAAATCAATACTTCACATCATATAACATTGTTCGATCTTGGAACTTCACATAGTGATCTCACAAAATGTGAATCTTTGTCCCATCCTGGGCTATGGGCTATCACACAGTGATATCACAATATGTGACTCATTATCTCATCTTCAGATTTACAAATGCTCCATCTTGGGACTACAAACCAGCCTCTTTCTTGCTTTCCATCTCGTTAAGGATATTACAAAAGACTCTCCAATGATTCTCATCAAAAGAGCCTCCCAAAATTCCCTGCTTCAAACTTTCTTAACAAAGTGTTTAAATAATCCTTCATGGTTAAAACTACAAACTAAGGAGAGCACAAGAAGCCCCAAAAATCTCCTAGAATGAACACATAAATTCCTTCTTCCTCTACTATAGGTAGTGAAATGTCAAGTTTGATGTAGACCTCTATCATCATAAGTTGAAAATTCCACTTGTCACCCCCTTGCAAAGTGAGAGGTAATAGGAGCATTTGAAGATAGGGGTAGGACCAAGAGGAAGACTAACATATTCATGTGAAGGAAAGAGATCCATTGAAACATTTTGTAAACCATCCATATGCAAATCATCTTTAAGAAGCAGTGGAAAAGATCCTGACAGACCTTGAGTAGGAACTTCATCAATATTACCAAAGATCACTTTCTCTTCACTACTAAACACAATGAGGTTTTCTATTAGGCCCATAGACATGGTCAAAAAAATAGGCTTTGTATGCTGCAATAGATGACATTTGTGACAACAATCTCCACTCCCCAAAACTATCTCTATTATCTTCATCAATTAGGAATATAATCAAACAAATTAAACTCCCAGAAAATACGGTAGACTTGGGATCATCTTATAGTCAGCTAATGCAACCATTATACAAAATCTCATCAAATATTGGCCTAGAAATGTAGTAATATATTTAGGGAAACAGTTAGATAACTTGGAGCAGAGTCACATGTTTTTTTTAGTGGAAAAAACCATAGTTTTATTCATATTAAGATAGAAAGTACACTCTGTATATCTATTTAAGAATTTCTGTCATGTTAAAAAAAAGATGCAAATAACAACTTTGTTTCTGCTTTTTGCTTGATACTCTATAACATTAAATGTTGGCTTCCACAAGGGAGCAAAAAATTTGTCTCTAGACAACACTCAGAGTTCGAAATTTAGATTTCTCAAAAAAGGTTCCAACAATTTTCAATTTAAATGATCAAAATAAACCAGTAACTCCTAAATCTCTGATACATCAATATCACTAGATACTTCTCCATATAGAATAATCTCAAAACAAAGTGGGATGAAAATATTCAGAATGCTGGATCTTAAATATGCTACAATCCATTCTTCAGTTGTAGACCAGCTTTTGAAAGTCCATTCGCTTCTCCATTTCTTTCCCTATACATGTGATGGAAAGGGATTGAGTTAAAACACTTAAATCTCATCAAATTTTGGCCTAGAAATGTAGTAATAAATAACAAGTAATATAAATTATGTGAAAAAATATCAGTGAACAAAACCATACCTTCTCTTTCCAAAAGAAACAAGTAGGAAATTTCAAAATTAGTTCTAAAATATAAAGATCACAACTAAGACCAGAAGCGTTTCCTAATATATGGTTGGAGAGGATTCACCTTGTGTCATGTTCCTCGAATTTCTAATGTATGGGGATGACTACAACTTTTGCACATGATGCTCTTCTCTCATATTTTACCAATATTTCAAAAGGAAATCATTAATATGTAAGTAAGAAATTGTGTTTATAAAATGAAGAAACATATAGAAACTATAAAATTCTAACCCTTTTTCCATTCTGAATAAAATAGAAGTCTTCCTCAAAGCTGAATTCCTCTTCGAATTCAAGGTGTCTTCAAACTTCAAACAAATTCCAGTTTTCTTCCATGGACAATGTTTTGAAATGTGCACCATCCTTAAAAATATCAATGGATTAGAGGAGAATGGGTGCCATCGTCATTGTGTTGCTCTATAGGCATCCAAATCCAATCCATGTTATCCCTTACATGCCTAAAGCATTGAAACTTAAAAGAAACATAGAGATTTTGTCTTGGTATTGAATATCTACAAGTTAAAGAGGTTGAAAAAATAGTTAGAAAGTGATTTCAAACTTTCTAAAAATCAAATAAAAGGAAAAATCAAAATTGTAAAACATTACCAAAAACGAAGTGTCTCTACACTCAACACACATTTTGATTCCTCTCCATTCACAACATGTAATCTTGCATTCCATCCAGAGTAAAATAAGTTACGTAATAGCATGTCAGAGGGGTTTGTGTAAGAATAAGTCTTCTTAGTCATTCATATAGAGTCATCTTCCTTGAACAATTCAGCAAAAACCAAAAATGGTAAGTGCATACCAAAATGATCACATGCACCACCCTTCTCCCGCATACCAGATTTTATTTCAAGAACTAATTTTGAACGTATGCAATCAATTAATGTGGGATTAGAATTTGGCAAGCCAATTTCACGAACTGTGGGTAACTTGGCTTCTTCAATTCATCCAACCCTTTTACTACTTGGGAGAAAGTAATCATACTTATAAAACCAGACCCGTTCTTCCCTCAATGACATGGAACTCTTTCCCTTATAGAGTATCTCTCCTATTTGCGAATGGAAAACATGTAAAATACTAGTAATACTCTCCACAGGCTGCTATTCTTCTAAATTAGAAATGCGCAAACCTACAAAAAAAAATGTAAAACACATATTAAGTATCCATTTAATCTAGGGCATTCATATTTTAATACTTATATACAAAATTTATAAAAAAAACTTCAATGCGTATAAAATGACGAGCCCTTACAATTTACTCCAATTTGAGGAAAATTTTCTTGTTTGGCAACAAATTATTTGAGGATGTCCTTGTGATCATACACATGAGCTATGAGCACCTTATCCACTTTTTCACCCTGTTGGCTCCGCTTAAAATCCCTTACTACACCTTTCCAATGGGATTTTAAATTATCTAGTCTTCTTTTTTTTGCCCAAATACGATTCCTTGATGGTTGCAAAGTAACCCAGGATCCAATGGAAACCCGTAATGTGATCCAGTTATCCATTTCATCCTTTGTATTCTTAACTATAATAGTTTCCAACTTTCTGGAAAATCTACGAGTCCCCATGTCACTGCAAGAAAGATACAAAGGATCCATAGCAGAAACTTAACATGAAATTATACCTGGGTTTTGCTAGTGCCCACTATGTAGGATGTACCATCTATATTCAATGTCTAATTTTTCTCACACGGACTTGTAAACACAAAAAATTGACGAACCAACCTAGTACCTGGCCTTTCTTCATTGCAATTATTCTTTATTTTGTGTGATTATTATCCACGCTAACATAAAAATTGCTGCGGCAATTGAGAGCAATGATGATATTAGGAGGGTTCCTGAAATGGAAGGAATGCAAGCAGGACCATCTTCATGTTTTCTGATGAGGTTAGAAAATCCCCAACCCACCACAGGCATTTTTACCCACAGGAAGAGAGGGAGAGCCCCTGCAAACAAGGAACACAAGCATCTTAAAAGGTACTCTCTTAAGACCTTGGTTTCAAGGATCTATATCTATATGTAAGAGGTCTCAAGGCCCAAAATCCCCAAGGCCTTCTTATGCTATTGAGTTTTGTATCAAAATATGACAAAATTAATGATAGTGGGTACCTTGTTGGAGACCCCAATTAGGTCTTTTAGTTAAGGATCCATAATCATGTTTGTTCATGTTTAACAGGTTTGAGTTTAATATATAAAATGGTCCTTTTCCCTCTTTGTTGCAGTTTTTTTTCAATTCAGTTGACCCATGTATTTCTATGCATAGAGGCAAAAGGAAGACATTCATCCACTAAGCCTATAGGGGAAAGAAAGATAGCATATGCCAAGGTGATACTGATACTCCAAATGTACTGATGCTCATAAATTATGCTATGTTGCTTTGCATCTTTTTCCAGTTTGTGACAGGGTTGAAGAATTGAAAAGGGTTGGGTGGAACAGAGAGCTCTTGTTGTAGAGGGATCTTTTTGACTCATCCATATTTTCTCATATGAGCCAAAGCAAACCTGGATACATCATCTTCAAGGCAGTTACAAATTTTGAGTGGGAAATCAAAGTCACTTTTACAGGGGTTGTTAGGGAAAACACTACCAGTATGGAGGAGACCAATGAAAAGATAGCTAGCTAGAGCCAACTACTAAAATAGAAAATTCAGTGAGATGATAAAAAATGGAACTTGGTAATTAGAATGATGAAGGAAATCAAGGCCGCAATGCAACAACCAAGAAAGACAACAGAAAATTAAGTAGGATTATAAAAAATGAGAGTCTGTAATGGTAATGATAATGTAAATAAAAGTTGCAATGAACACAACCCATAAACCAGAGGAAGGGATTTTGGGCAGTAGAATTAAGAAAAGATGCATAACATAATAAAAAATGAGAGTCTGTAAATGGTAATAATAAAGTAAATAAAGGTTTTAATGAAGTAACCCAACACAACCCAGGAAGGGCTTCTGGGCAGGAGATTTAAGGATCCATAACATGCTTTATGTCATTGACTTCATTGTGGATGACATGACACCAAGGTCATGTCTTAGTACAACCTTACCAAGTTCAGGGTCAACTGATAGTTGGAAATTGGTCAATCCATTATGGAATCAGAAGAAGCCTATCTTGACAGTTTCTTGGTTCTTGAAAATCAGGGAAGAAAGTTTGTTTATCATGTTTTTCTATTATTTTTTATACTAGTGTTGAAAATTAATATTTACTGCCATTTCACATATGTCAACAAATGAAGTAGAATTTTGGAAATGTTTACAAGACTAGAAAATCATCTTGTGACCAACATATAGTGAAAGAACAACTATAAAATCCTCCTGCAACTAACATATATATCAGGATCACGAAAGAAGTTCAATGAATGTTATGATAAATAATTTCAGGAAAATCACCAATGGAATGATGGACTATGTTAATATGCCTTTCAAGGTTAGGACGTGCAAAAAATATGGCCGTCTAAACTATTCATGCCTTGAAAGAGAGGAAGAGGAGCCCTTGGACAAATTGTGTTTCTACCATATGTAATGTATGGTAGAAGCACCCTTGGCGGTGATTGGAAATAATAGTTGGTTACCAACAGTTTTCCACACATAAGTCAGTGCTGCAGGGTATCATTACCAACTGAATATTTGAGTTTATATTTGGAAAAAAAGTAGGTACATGTTTCCCATAAAGGTAATTGAATAGGCTTATGTGCTGTTGAGTGATGACACATGGATATTGGTGGTTTGTTTGAGGGGTTTTGTGGTTGTATTACTACTAGGCACAAGATAGGTATTGGTAACCGGTGACTACAACATGTAGAATATGTGCAATTTGAAGATTGTTTCTAGCTATTCGACACTTAGAGACAATGGTGTTATCCTGGATTTGCATTCCATAGATGGCTGAAATATGCCAGCTAGTTGTTCATAACAGTGATGTGTGATTACCCTTAGCAGCCACGGCCAGGATTATCTTGAGAAGAGACTGTGTAGATTGTCTTTTCTGGATAGTGCATTTAAGATATAGAAAGTATCTGATGCAGAGTTTGTCAAGTTTAATATTAATTTTTTCCTCATTCCACAGATAGTTAGGTTGAATTAGTCCTAATTATGTTTTGGGATTCTATATCAATGGATGGGAGATCGCTTTGCAGGGTGATACCAGGAAAATTCCTAAGCACTAGGTGACTATTGTCCTATGTCATTTTTACCAAAAATTTAACATAATATCACTGAGTTCTAATTGTTACCTAAGAATGATATCTATCCAGTTGAGCACTGAATAGAATGACCGCACTTCACTGGATGTTCATAGATGGATAGATGGTTTGCTGGGGTTTCTTTGGTAATGTTGCTTGTGCTCTCGTTAAGTGATATTTTAGAGCTTGCTCCCTTTTCAGCCTCCTGCAACTCAAATGTCCCACTATGCGATTATGTTAAAGTGCCAAATCTTAATCTGAACTGAACATTGTCTCTTTCCTCTTCCCCTGAACTTCAGCCCTGAGTAATTGTTTTCCTTTTCTTTTGAATGACTCTAGGGATGTTGAAACACATCCACTAAGAAAACAAATGGACTAGAAAACCTTCACCCACAAGCAGAATTCCTTATCAACCCTACTTGGTGAGGTAAAATGGCAAAGGGGACGCTTACAACCCAAAAAGTCCATATGTGCAAAGCAAGGGTTTTAAATTTGCTAAGATATTTTTCAGAAGCTCCAAGTGAATGAAATATCTCAGTAAAAGTGCCTGCTTCTGAACTTCTTCATGTGCAAGTTGAGTGACTCCCTCCAGGTACAGATCAATTTGGGAAAATGGTGGCGCGAATCCAAAATCAAACTGCTCATATGTGAGAAAAAAATAGGTAACTATTCTAATAGCTATTTTAATTCTATGATATTATTAATGTTCATATATGATTTGTCTACCATTTCGTCGGGAGAAAATCATTTTTTAGGCATGAATTTGTCGGATTCTGGGATGAATTTTAGAATCTGGAGTTGATTTATATATTATATTTTATTAAAAGAAAATTATCTTTTGAATGTATCTAGAAAATCTATTCAGGTTTATCGTTATTTGGTAAGAATAATGTTTTAAGGTATACTGCCATTAACTAGGACTGCTCCAACTAAGGAATATGTAAGTTAAAATTAAATATTAATATATATAAACGTGTATAAATGGATAATGTGGTTAGTAATATACCCATATGCTGGTAAGGAGAATGTTACCATGCATTAATATTTTTTATATATTTATTTTATTAAAATTACCATAAATTTATGGTTTGAAAAAATTAATTTATTTAATTACAAAACTTAGTCTAATTAATATTGGTAAAAAGAAGTCTTCCCACGCATTAACTTCTCCAATATGCTCATTTATTAGAATTAGTGGAGAATGAGTTATCATATTAATTTTATTTGGATATCCAAGACAAATTGGGGCAATTCAGACAGATTATTTCAATATTCGAGACAATTTGGGGCAGAAGTAAATAAATAAAATTATTAAAATATTTTATTATTTCAAGATTATATAGTAAAAAATTGTTTAATAGGTGCTCCCTTTTTTAATTTTAAATCATTTTGATTGGCTAATACATGATGACATGGAATTTGTATTATTTTTAGAAGGCCCATTTTAAATTGAAATTTCCTCTAATTTGAAACCCATAAGGATGTAAGGGTATTATCTTTCTATACCATTCCTGAGTATAAGTCATGGAGAGAATCTTTGGTTAAATCAACATGATCAGGTTGGATCATAAAGTAATTCTAGATTATTTTCTCTTTGAATTATTTTATTTTTGTTTTTCCATTCATTCCTTGAGTTATGTAGGGTCTCGATACACCGTGTACTCTACAACAGAGATATATCCATAGATTTAAGATTAATTGCATGAATCCTGAAACCCTTCCAAACCACTTAAACAGTCAATGCGATAAGAGGGCAATGTGAACATAGCAGTACATTCGTTAGAAGAAAATTATCAAAACTTGCTGGATAAATTCCTTTGGTTTTACTCTGTTCAGATAATCTTATATGTGGTCTCTGGCATGTCAAGTTGATCACCTTGGTATTCAAAATATAAGATTTGTTTTTTCTTTTACAAGTAGATGTAGGTTTTGGTTTATTGATTTCATTTTTTCATTAATTCTTTTGCAGTGGTTTTTGTGCTGCTACTAACGTTCAAGCATTCACCTCTTAGTTGAAAAATTAGTTGTCAGCTAAATGTTGAGAAAAGGTTGAAACTAACTTTACTCGAGTAGTGGAAGAGATATGTGAGGAGTATGATGATAAAGGTATAGAGAAAGAGGAATTTATGCTAGAGATTGATGATGGGAGATCCATATCATGTATTGATGAAAGCTTAAAGGATTATGTAGAGAAAGTATAGTTTACAAAAATGATAAAATCTAATATGCAACTGATGAGTGAGAGAAAATGTTGAAAATGAAACCAATGAAGAAAAGGGAGGATATCGAAGAAACTGATAGAAATTATATGGCACTGAAATGAAAAACATCATGGTGCTTGTGATAGGGGGGATTGGGATATTGAATTATGGAAAGTCGGGTGTGATAAAACAAAACAGTTCAAGAATTATTATAAGTTGATATTTATACAGTAAACTAGTACCTCAGTTTATTTTATTTTCTGCATCTTGCTTTATTTTGTTAGTTTTTCAACATTAAGCTAGCATTATTAGGATCTTTAACTAAGATAATAACAAGTACATCAATCAAACACAAGAGACAATGAACACAGTGTTTTTCCTCAGGGAGACCATAAATGGAGAAAACCCGACAACTTCCTCAGAGATAGAATCAACACCAAAATAGAAAAGCCGAAAACAGTAAGTGATCTCCTGACAACAGTAACCTTCTTCTTATCTAGCCCCAGTGTCTTCTCCTTCCTCAACTATGCACTACACTTGAGTGTGGATGAGATGTGTGCTAAATAGAGAAGTCACTTCTCTATTTATAGTGCTTCTTGGCATGACTACAACCCTACTAGGGCCGACTTCACCAAGTGAGTCTAATAACCCTAGTGCCCTGGAACTATGGGGACTTTAACCCTTAGACAATAGGAGGGTTACCCACAATGACTTGACATGAATTGTTTACATTATATATCCTCTCGATTGGAACATCGGGGAATGACATCGTGACTCAATTACATAATAGATACATCCTGGAATAAACATCAGGTTACAAGACATAGGATACATTGATGAATACATTCTGAAGTTACAAATACATCAACACTCCCTCTTAACTAGGAAGGTATTCTTTCGACACAATTTTCAACATAGGTCTTCTTCTCTACATCAACTAGATCATCTCGTCATCTTCATCTTCAAGTGTTCAAGTATTCTTCATCTTCAAGTCTTCTTTGTCTTCGAGTCTTCAATTCATTTTCTTCTTCGAGTCTTCAAGTCATCTTCTTCTTTAAGTCTTCTTCATCACAGGATCTGCATCATCATGACTACTGGCTCATCACTACTAGATCATCATCACATCTGGATCATCACTCGATCTGGATCGTCATCAAGTCTGGATCATCATCACATCTAGATCATCACTTGATCTGGATCATCATCACAACTGGATCATCACTTGATCTGGATTGTCATCAAGTCTAGATCATCATATATGGATCACTTGATCTGGATCATCATCAAGTCTGGATCATCATGCTATCTCAAAATGGTGCTATCTCGATTCTTCTCATCATAGGAAGTTCTACAGAGTAAATCCTATAGGCCTACCCTTCATGTAGGTCTCCATCAACGCTTATATCTGACACTTAAGTCAGAATGTCCCACCCAGCTCTTACATTTGACCTCATCCTATCAGAAAGGCATGCCCAGCACTCACATCTTACCTCATTCTATCAGAAAGGCCCAACACTCACATCTGACCATGTGTAAACTCTTCGCGCCAGAATGGATCAGCACTTATATCCAACCATGTGCAAGCACACCACATTGGAAAGGCTCTGCACTTACATCCGACCATGTCCAAAGACACCGCATCGGAAAGGATCAGCACTTACAGTCGATGATGCTTGAAAGCACCGCATTGAAAGGGCTCATCACTTACAATTGACCATGCTTGAAAGCACCACATCGAAAGGGCTCTGCACTTATATCTGACCATGCTCGAAAGCACCGCATCAGAAGGGCATGCACTCACATCTAATAATGGAGGAACTAATCTTACCATCACATCAGAATGGCCCCCAGTCCCAAACTGAGCTACCTGGTAACTGACCAAGTGCCTCCATTCCTAGAATGGCAGTTTCCCTTACATCTAACCTACCCATCAGAATGGCCAACACTCACATCTGACCTAGAAGGAACCTAATCCTTTAGCCATGACAGAATGGTTCAGGCCTTACATCTGATCAAGTGGGAACACATCCCTCTCTCACATTAGAATGGCTTCTCAGTCCTAGACTGAGTTTTCTTGGTAACTGACCAGGTACCTCCATTCCCAGAATGGCAACAACACTCATATCTGATCACTTCGGAACCAATCCTACAACCGCATCAGAATGGCTCAGCACTCATATCTGACATGTCAGGAACTAAATACTCTCACCATGATATAATGGTTCAGCCCTTACATCTGACCATGGAATGAACTTAATTCTCTCCCATGTCAAAATGACTCATGGACATAACTTCCCTTTGGAGGGAACATCGATCTGGAGAACACCAAGCTTCTCCCTGAAGTACTCAAACTTCACCCTAGCCAATGGCTTCATCAATACATTAGTTATCTGATCATCCATCGCAACATACGGGAGCTTCACTACTCCCCTCTGCACCATATCCCTGATATAGTGATACTTGATCTTGATATGCTTTGACTTGTCATGGAACACTGGATTCTCTGACAACTTCACGCAATTTTGGTTGTCACAATGTATACAAGTAGCATCCATCTAGAGATAAAATAAATCAAATAGTAGCTTCCATAGCCATACTGCCTCACAACTAGTTGAACAAGCTATGACATACTCTGCTTCAGCTGTACTCAGTTCCACACAGGATTTCTTCCTGCTAAACCAAGAGATCACACTTGATCCCATACTAAAGCAACATCTTGAAGTGCTCTTCCTATCGATGGCACTGCCTGACCAATTTGAATCAACATAACCCTCCAGGTTAATATTCTGATTCGACTCATACTTGAGCCCATAATCAACTGTACCCCTCAGGTACCTCAAAATATGCTTTGCAGAAATCAAGTGAACATTTCATGGATCTGTCAAGAATTGGCTCAAGGTGTTCACAGCAAAGAAAATGTCTGGTCTCGTGTTTGTCAGGTACATCAAGGACCCAGTCATCTTACGATACATCGTAGCATCAACTGAATCTAATGAAGCATCGCTCAATAGCTTCAGGTTTGATGCCATAGGTGTGGCCATGGATTTGCAATCCATCATCCAAAACCTCTTCAGGATCTCTACTGCATACTTCCCTTGTACAAGGAAGATTCCATCTGCATTCTGCCACACCTCCATGCCTAGGAAATAATGCATCATACTCAAGTCCTTCATCTCAAACTCAACAACAAGCTTTCTCTTTGTATCAGCAATCAACCCATCCATACCTGTCACAAATAGATCATCTACATATAGGAGGAGCATCACTGGGTTGCCATCTTCAACCTTGTAGTACAGGTTGGAATCTGCTTTACTCTTGGTAAAGCCCGAACTGGATAGAAAGTTGTCAATTCTTCTGTACCAAGTCCTGGGTGCCTGTTTCAAACCGTACAGGGCTTTCTTCAATCTGCATACATGAGACTCTCTGTCATGTGTCTCAAAACCAAGTGGTTGTTCTACATACACTTCCTCTTCTACTACACCATTCAAGAAAGCAGTCTTGACATCCATCCGGTGTATCTTCCATTTCATCACTACAGCCAAAGCTAGTACTGATCTGATGGAAGTGTATCTGGCTATAGGTGCAAAGGTTTCTTCATAATCTATTCCTTCTTTTTGAGAGAAACCCCAAGCCACAAATCTTGATTTATATTTTTCAATGCTACCGTCTGCAGCATGCTTGATCTTGTAGATCCATTTGGAAGTCACAACTGACTTCCCTTCTGGTCTTGGGAAAACATCCCAAACATCAATCTTCATGATCGATTGGTACTCTTCAATCATAGCATCCTTCCATTCTTTTCGTTCTGTCGCTTCTTCATAACTGGAAAGTTCTTTATCAATGAAATCACATAGTAAAGCTACATATCCGGAGCAGGATCTGGTCCTCTTTCTTTCTCTGTGATTCTCTTCTGGAGCCCCATATATTTCCACACCTTGGATAATTTCACATACCCAAGTAGGTTTCCTCTTATGAGGATTCTTCTCCAGAGGTAGATCTACAGGTCTTTGTTGTTCTTCAAATTCTCGATCTTCTTCTTGAGTTTCTTCGTTCATGGTTGTATCATGAATTCTGGGTGCTTCTGCTTCTTCAGGTTCTTCAGTAGGTCTCTTTCTGGATTTTTTGTAAGCTGTGTCTTCATCAAATGTCACATCCCTACTGATGTCAATCTTCTTGTATCCTAGGAAATAGATTCTGTAAGCCTTCGAGCTTTCAGAGTATCCCACAAATATACCCTTCTTTCCTGAAGGATCTAATTTTGTTCTCTTCTCTTTCGGAATGTGTATGTAGACAGGACAACTGAATATTATGAGATGGTTGACTTATGGTTTCTTTCCAGAGAAGACTTATTCAAGAGTCTTGTTCTTGAGTACTCTATGTGGAGTATGGTTTTGTACATACACCACTATTCTGGCAGGTTCCGCCCAAAGATGCATAGGAAGATCTTGATCATGAAGCATAGCTCTTGCAGCTTCCATGATAGTTCTATTCTTCAATTTCGCAATCCCATTATGTTGTGGATTATAAGGAGTGCACAACTCCCTCTTAATCCCTGATTCTTTACATAGCTCTTTGAATTCATTCGAAGCGAATTCTCTGCCATTATCTGATCGAAAAGTCTTGATCTTCTTTTCAGTGTGATTCTCGATCAAGGCTTTGAATTCCTTGAACTTTCTGAATACTTCATCTTTGTTCTTCATGAATTAAACCCATGTATTCCTATCAAAATCATCAATAAAAGAAACATAATATGCATACCCGCTTCGTGAGCTTGATGACATAGGACCGCATACATCGGAGTGGATGATTTCCAAGATTCCTTTTTCTTTGCTTTCGCTACTTGGAAATGTATTCTTTGTGTTCTTTCCTTTCGCACATCCTTTGCAGACCCCATCATGTTTTGCTTGTATTTCTGGAAGACCTTCAATAGCTTTGCTTGTAAGAGGTAGTGCTCTGTAATGCACATGTGAAATCCTTCTATTCCATAGTTCATTTGGCTCTATTGTGTCATGGACCAAGTCTTGTTCCGGATTGCCCTTCAATTTGTACAAACCTCCTTCTTGTTCACCAATCACTATTGCATCATCAATAGTCTTTCCTTTTGCCACATGATTACTTGACCATCTATGAATGAAACCCTCATTCCTTTTGCATCTAATTCTTATATGGAGAGAAGTTTTTTCTTGAGTCCTGGCACAAAAAAAACTTCCTTCATTATTATAGACTTTCCAGAGTCTAGCTTATAGGAAGATTCCCCACTAACTTTTATTGGATATTGGTAGTCATCTCCTAGCTTCAACTTGTGAGGTGATTCATGTTCTAAAAGTTTCACAAAGGATTCCTTGAATTCAGTCATATGTTTGGAAGCCCCACTATCTATAATCCAATCATCACTTCCATGAGTAATGTTTCCAGTGAGAGCGGATCAAAACATATTCATCCTCGCTTGAAGAATCTTCACTTTGATATCTTATTCTCTTTGATTAAGGTTCATCATCCTCTGTAGCATGAGCATGATGTCTTCTTTTATTTCCCTTCTTCTTATGAGAGCTACTTTTATTCTTAGGAAAATCTCTAGCAGAGTGTCCTCTTTCATCACATGTATAACAAATGTACTTAGACTTATCTCTAAGATTTCTAGATTTATTCCTATGATGAGAGTACTTACTTCTGTGATGGTTGGATCTAGGTTTCTTGGATTGTACTGTGAGAGCTTGATATTCACTTCCCATATTCTCTTCTTGAGATGCTATCCGAGATTCTTCTTGAGAACATTCTTCCCACAGTCTGCTGAACTTGACTAACTTCTTTCTATCACAGATCCCTTGAATGAAAGAGTCCCATGTCCTAGGGAGACCATTCAAGGTGGTCATCACAATTTCTGTATTCTCCACTTCTTCATCTACTACTTCCAATTGTTCCTTGATATAAGAAACCCTTGTGAAGTAATACTGGATGGTCTCTACATTCTGGATCTTCACATTCTTCAGTTGATTCCTTAGATTCATCTTCCTATTTATGTTCTTCCCTTCAAACAATTTGATTAGGGCATCAAACATTGCCTTAGGTGTCTTGAGAGAGGACACCTGTGGGATAAGGTGATCCTTGATAGAATCAGCAATGATCCTCTTTTCCATAACCAACTTCTTCTTATGCAAGGCCTTAGCCTCATCTCCCTCTAGAACTGGAACCTCCTCATGGATGTAGGAGTCCAACTCATTCTCTTCCAGGACCAGGGAGATCCTATACTTCCAGGCTCGGAAGTTATCAGCTCCCTCAAGCTTTTCATCAAGATTGGTATGATGATACATCTTAACTGAGAACCTCAAATGGAAATACAAAATATTTATATCTTACCAGGTCAAGATGTCGAATCTAGATTTGGAGCTGAAAATCCTGCAGTGCTAGATTAGGAGCAAATTAGGGTTTTGCTTTTCTGGAGTTCTGTCCTACCAATTGCTTTGAAATTGATCCCTAACTTTGATTTTTGGGAGGAGATCAATCTAGGACTGGCATCACTAAAAAATTCCTCTTCTGTGAAAATCCCTAATTTCTGGCAGTAGTGTCAGGTCCAAAACTGAAAAACCTCATAATTGGATTCTGCTTCAACAAAAAGATGCACCCTAAGGATGAGAGTTATTCCACCTTACTTTTTCTGAAAATATGTGGAGGAAGATCCACAAACTAGGAATCCCTAGTTCCCATAGCTGCACAGTGTCTTCTTCTCAAGTTAGCTCTGATACCATGTTATTTTTTCAACATTAAGCTAGCATTATTAGGATCTTTAACTGAGAGAATAACAAGTACAACAATCAAACACAAGAGACAATGAACACAGTGTTTTTCCTCGGGGAAACCATAAATGGAGAAAACTCCGCAACTTCCTCAGAGATAGAATCAGCACCAAAATAGAAAAGGCCAAAACAGTAAGTGATCTCCCGACATCAGTAACCTTCTTCTTATCTAGCCCCAATGTCTTCTCCTTCCTCAACTATGCACTACACTTGAGTGTGTATGAGATGTGTGCTAAATAGAGAAGTCACTTCTCTATTTATACTACTTCCCAGCATGACTAGAACCCTACTAGGGACGACTTCACCAAGTGAGTCTAATAACCCTAGTGCCCCGGAACTGCGAGGACTTTAACCCTTAGACAATAGGAGGTTTACCCACAATGACTTGACATGACTTGTTTACATTATAGATCCTCCCGATCGGAACATCGGGGCATGACATCATGACTCAATTACATAATAGATACATCCTGGAATAAACATCGGGTTACAAGACATAAGATACATAGATGAATACATTCTAAAGTTACAAATACATCAACATATTTAGGGGTTGTCATCTGGTCTCCCAATATGTATCAACATATGTACTCAGCAGTCCCATTAGATTGCTTTTGTGATCATTTGTTGGACTTTAATAAAATTATCTTATCTTATCTAACAGTTCAAAAAATATGAAGTCCTTGTTGTCCCTCGTCACCGCCCTAGGATATTTAGTAGAACATCGGTTCACTATCTTCAGCACCTAGGTTGTTTATTTTGATGCACTTGAACATTTTCCAAACTGTTGAAAAAAAAAAAATAGTTAGGTTAGTTTTCCTTGTTTCTGGGAAGGGAGGTTTGGTTTTAATGGGGGGATTTTCATTTTTCAAGGAATTTTTTGGGGGGTAAAAGGGGCAGAAAGAAAATATTCTCGTAAATGTTGTGTAAACTCCCTCTCTGCAAATAGAAACTGAATATATAAAAAAATTACACTTGCAAGTTGTTTAAATGTTCTGGAATCAATGATATTTTGGATTTTAATATAACTAAAATTTCTATGCAAAATTATGGTGAGAAAACTACTACATATCTAGAAATTTGTAAGTGCTTTCAATTTTATTCTATTTACTTCATATTTGGAAACTAAATTCAATTGAAAACGTGGAGACACTATGCAATGTGTTGTTTCTGCATTGATGGATAACCTGGAACTGTCTACGTGTTAATCTTGCGTTTTCTTGATATATTTAGTTCCCTTCTTTATTGACGTTGTTGGAGAATCTATGTTTATTAATATCTTTATAACCATCTATGGAGGAAAGCATGGGAGAAACCTATAAAGAAAACTAGAGAACCAATTATTTGAACTGAGTGTGGTATCAAACTAATAGAAATCACCCAGGGAAGAGAAATTAGCATTTTATTGTTGTGTTTGATTTCAACATATTTTGAAATTGCCTAGAAACCGTTTAAACCATAATGCCTTTGTTTTTTTTTTAGGTGAGAGCATACACGTTTAACCCAGGAAACCTCTGTTTTGGGTGAAAGCAGAGTCTTTCAATTTTTTTTACCAATGTTTGTGTATGACCATGGAAAGAATTGAATGATAGTTCAAAGTTGTATTCATAGAAATATTTAGTTCAATAACGTGATTAAGAGAACAACTGACACCTTCCCAAGCTTGGCAGGGATCATTTCCTGTCCAATTTACTTCTGCATGGATCATTTCTTTGATTATATGAAGTGCATCCCCTTCAAGAGCAGCTTGGATGAGAGAATAACCAACAGGAATCGATAATAGTGTTGACGATATAATGAATCCCCATGCTCTATCAAGCGCATCGAGACCTGCCTTCAAGCGATTCGCCATTTTTGGAGCAATAATTCCTTAATTCATGGTGAAGTCATGTCTTAACTAGGGAAAGAATTGAAGTTGAATATGAAACCAAGAAAACTATAGAAGGCTCGAATAAATTGTTGTTTTTTTTAAACATCCTCATGCCATCTGACTTCCAATGCTTAGGTCATGATACGTCGTTGAAATTTCGACACCTAGGTCATGACATCCGATGAAGAGTTAATAGAAATGTCGGATCCATGTCTCGGATTGAAGTGATATCTGTCCGTTATTCGACGTCTCGTCATCAAAATTTTGGGGGCGAATTCAAGTAAAAATTTCCCAATTTACGATGACATTCTGTCGAAATATGGACAGAGGTTGAAATGGGGTCGAATAACTAACAAATTCCCACAGACGCCAAAAAATTGTTGTCATTGAATAACAGACACGTGTCTTTCGAATTTCAGACATCAAAGTTGTCGAATTTCAGGTTGAAATTTACTTGTGATTATATTTAGATGCGTGACTAGATCAGCACTTAAATCAGATACCTAATGGATCAATTTTTAATTCAAATGCATAATAATTTCTTCTAAATAATTAGTTGTGATTCTAGGTTAAGAATGGAAATCCTACTGTATCTAGTTATAACAATAAGCAATAGGATAAGAACCTGACACTACTGTTGGGAAAACATAAATGGAATAGTCATTCCTCCCAACCAACTCCTAGAGTAGCCAAATCACTTTCTACAGAACCCCCCGAGCATGTTCGTTGAACCACAAGAGAAAAAACCACTTAATGTGTCATCTCTTGCATTATCATATTCAATCCTCATCCAATGCTATCCTACTACTTGTTAATGGACATATTATTATATAGTATTTTTCCTAGGACTTGGTTATTTATGAACCTCCTTCTCTTTAGCACTCAACAAAGAGTTCTCACTCAGCAGCTACAACCACTTGTCTTTTCCTCTTGTGGGTCAACAAACACTCTTCAACAACTATTTCATTTATGTCCCCTCCAGTATCTTTTATTAATAAAAGAATAATCCATTACATTTGTTTTATTTTTTACTTTCTCTCAAAAATATTTAAAATAATAAAACAAAATATTCTCACAAAATTTAATAATAAATTATTAAATCTTGGTGTATTACATTTAGTTTCAAAATGCATCTTGGAAAACCAAAGAAATAACATACATTTTCTTTATTCATGGTAAACCCACAGTTTTAAAATTAAAATAATAGGAAATCTGTGGAAGGAGTTGGTAATTCTCAACAAGTTTCAAACCTGTTAAGCAGGTTCATCCTCAGGAGACCAAGAATCTCGCTCTTATTCTGCACTGGATGTGAGGAATAAATACTGATGAAATGATGGATTGGGTAAGGGTCGGCTCATTCAGGTTTTTATTATAAATGTTTTAATTAAGTTTTTTAATTGAGTTAGTTTTTTTAAATTTTTATAATTTAATAGTTTCAATTATATGTAATGTATTGTTTTTTTGAATTAGTCTTTATTATTGTTATAAAGGTTAATCTTTTAAAAAAATGTAAAAATTGATTATTATGTATAAATATTAGAAAGTAACTTTTATTTAATGTTATTAATTGTTTATTTAAATATTTTACATGATTAGTATTTGATTTAAATTATAAAAGAAAAGTATTTTTATTTAAGTTAGTTACAAAGATTTCTTAGTTTTTTTAATTTTATTTAAAAAAAAATAGTTTTAATAGTTTTTAATTTATCAATAAAAGTTTGTTTTAACTCAAATTTGTATTGTTAATGTTCATTATTACTATTGTAAAGTCAATGTTTTTTTCAAATTGTTTTTTATAAAAAAAAATTAATAATAAGTTTTAATAAATATAGTTTTAGAGAGTAGCTTTACTCGAAGTTCTTAATTGTTCATGACTTTATTAAAGGAATGTTTAAGAAATTAAAGTTTAAGTATTTTTTTATTATGTTTTCAAAGGTTTTTGGTTTCTATTTAAATTACAAATTATTAGTTTTATCTTCCTTTCTTATAAGTTTTTTTGCGATAGGTTTCCAAGATTCTTTGAGTCTTAATCCATCATCAGAATTGAAGTTACCTACACATTTTTCGATTTTTTCGGTTTTAATGGTTACTTTCCAATGTTTATACATAATAATCAATTTTAAAATTTTTTAAAAACATTATAACCTTTATAATAATAATAAAGACTAATTCAAAAAAAATACATTACATATAATTTGAAACTATTAAATTATAAAAAAATAACAAATAATATCTAAAAAAAACTAACTTCAATTAAAAAAGTTAATTAAAACATTTATAATAACAAACTAATTGAGCCAACCCTTACCTAATCCATCATTTCATCAGTATTTATTCCTCATGTCCAGTGCAGAATAAGAGTGAGATTCTTAGTCTCCTGAGGATGAACCTGCTTAACAGGTTTGAAACTTGTCGAGAATTACCAACTCCATCTGCATATTTCCTATTATTTTAAATAGCATACATGCTTTTTTTTTATGAATAATGAAATAACTGTATTTTTACACTAAAGCAAGTCCAAAACACCAGAACTAGAAGCTTTCTCCACAAGCCCAGTCAATGTTGTAAATCGCACCATCAAAAGGTTCCAACAATATTAATATGGCAAAATTGAGGAATCAGGACAACTTCATATTACACTCTCCTTCATAGCTCATAACTATATTACAAAGGAAACGTGGTTAGCTCTCCTCAGGGAGCCACACAAAAAATAAATGGAAAAACCCACTCTTCCCCGATAAAACATGGCCGCTTCTCTTATGTAGATAATTCCTTCTCCTTCCCCAACACCCTTAGTTCACCACTAATAAATGAAGAGTAGTGGAAATATCTCTCCCCAAAGGAATGGGAGAGAAGATCCCATATCAAGGATTTTCATCATTCTAGTTCCCGATGGGAATGGGAACAAGATCCTCATAACAAAATCCCACTCTCTTATTCACAAAGAGTGGGACAAATCCATAAAAAAAAGTCACCCCCTATAAGTTGTTCCACCTCTTTTTCATCTTTAAAAGATAAGGCTCGACTCTCTCTAACGAGGATGAAGCCTTCATACTTGAAAAAAACTGAACTATTGATAAAAGAGCAGTTTGAAAGATCATATTTTATTGTTCCTTTATTTAAACTAATATTTTATATTTGATCTTTTAATAGATGAAATTTTTTTTCCCAATGTGCATGTGAATAATTACTAGCATATCATTCTTTCTCTCCCTATATATATATAGACACACACTGCATAAGTACTTCAAATTTTACAAATCTAATAACTCAATAATCATTCTTATTGATCAAAACGATATCATCAAGTAAATACATCACATTATGATAATAGGTATGTGTTTATCTCAATAAACACTTGACCCAAGAATAAACATGCATGCTATTGGCCATTAAATCTCATCCTAAGTTTGTTTAAGATTTCATTTAGTGCTTATAAACTAATTATTAGGCATAGGCTATAATGTATAAGTTGTTAAACAACTAGGTGAATATCAAGGCTTCACCTTTTTTCCCATTCCCATGGCACTATGATGACAAATTATCATCATCAATTGGATTCTCATGGATTCCTAGCAATTAACCTCCTTCCCTAGTGCATTCCAATTCCCTTATCATTTCATTGCGTCACAACCTTCAGTCTCCTAAGTCCACAAAATCAAAAATTACAACTTAGGAAATAAATAATAATACTTACAAATTTTTATGACACGAACTTGACCTTAAGCTCTTTTCTAGAAAAAACTTACATTTGTATTTCAATCATAGAAGAATAGGAGTAAGGAGGGATGATACACCATAGAACACAATTATATTATTGACATGAAAATAACTTCGAGTTGATTTTCCATATCTATAATTTAAAAGTTAGGTTTTAATATTCTTACTAATAATTATAGTAATGTGATTTCTTAATAAATTTAATTTCTTAATGAATAATCTCTTTGGTTAGGTTCTTTGCCCTCGCCTCCAGGACGCGCTCCCTCTGAGCCTGCGTTCTCAGCCACCTAGGGCTCTCGCATTCTGGCCGCCCCCATGGCTGCGCCTGGGGGAGGGCTCTCCCCTTACTCGCCTCTCTCAGCCGAGGAAGCCTTCAGGCGGCTTCTCTCTGCTCCTGGGCTCAAACCTGCTGCGCCCTCCATTCCAAAATTTATAAAGAAACTGGATGCTGTTCTGGAAATTGATCTCCCGACTGATCAGCCTATGAAGATCGCCCTTGCCCTAGCTGAACGGGGCCTGGTAGGGCAGTTCATGGGGCTCTGGACCTCTTCGAAAACCACTGATGATTGGATACAAAGGAACTGGCGGCCACAGCTCAAGAACAGTGTTACCTGCTATCCGGTTGGACGAGGATTCTTCATCTTTGAATTCATCTCAAAAGAAGACCGAGATCTAGTCTTTAGAAACGGGCCGTACTTCATGGGGTCCCAAGGGCTGTACCTCAACAAATGGACCCCGGAGTTCAATGTTGAAGTAGATGTTCCAAAGGAAGTGCCAGTGTGGGTAAGACTTCCAAACCTTCCAGTTCACTGCTGGAACTCTCAAACCCTCGAAAAAGTGGGGAATGCCCTTGGGAAATACATAGACAAAGCAGAGAACAAAGGGCAGTACTCATGCGCTAGGATTTGTGTGGAGGTTGATCTGGAAGCTGGGCTTCCTGAAGCAGTAAAGCTGAAAGTCGGAGACTGGCACCACTATCAAAAACTGGATTACGAGAAGCTCCCATTCAAGTGCCGGCATTGTCACGAGCATGGCCATTTCCAGAGAAACTGCCCCCAAATCCAAGCCAATGATGAAGAAGAGGGCTGGCAAAAAGTTAAAAAAGGTAAACCCAGCAACAAAAATCACGAAAAAAAGTCAGGAAGTAGCATGCAAAATCTTCCATCAAGCTCTTCCTTTCAGGAAGCTATCAAATCAACTCCTATTGTCATTCAGCAAGAAGATCCAGGAAAAAGCAGCGAACCTACAGAAAA
>LPNX011230809.1:26076-67931 GCA_001517045.1 Pseudotsuga menziesii | reverse complement strand
CTCAACATCATTATTTGTCCATTACTGTAAAGGCGATGTACTAGAAGATTTGCCTGGACTTGTTGATTTCACCGTGATGTTGAACGTAAATGATAAACAAAGAGGAGCACTAAGCAAGCTACAACACTTTGTAGGAAATCGAATGAGTAGAGATATAATCTATGCAACAACAGTCTGCATACATCCTTCACTTGAATGATGTTAGTATTTGGCAATCCTAACATCATTCAAGTGAAGGGTGTATGCAGACTGTTGCAATATCATGATTCGACTGTGAGGTGCTTAGTTGACTGGAAATTGGGTTAGGTAATATTTGGTCATTAATGGACAATCATGAATCTTATGGTTTATGCTTTGGGTCTTGAAGCAAGTACTAGGTATTTTGATGTCCTCTATTTTTTATTTGAACATTTTATGTCAATTTTCACCGTGTCTGATTTTTTTTTTGTACCTCTTACAATTAACACGATAAGATGACCTTTGTGGTTTAGACAGTTGGTTAGCTTTAGAATTATTCCCTGGTGTGAGTGATATTTGATGTGTCCTTGCCCTTTTTCCATCCCCTTGGTTTCATCAAATCATTGAGGAAGGCATGATATGGTTAATTTAAGAGCCTTTTGATTTGTGCGGAATAGTCTTTTTTGGTGCTTTCGACTATGGGATTGCCTTAGGGTTGAAAATTAGTATGGGAAAACAAGTTAGCATTGCCTTAGGGTTGAAAATTAATATGGGAAAACAAGCATCATCATGAATATACATACTAGATCAGCATAAAACTTTGTTTCTTAGAGCAGTATGGGTGAACAATAGAAGAATACAAAGCAATGATAAGTTAGGGATAATCTTTATTATAAAAGGACCTTTGGGTAGGCAGAACAGGGCATCAATTCATCCTCCATTGGAGTCATTCAACCATTCATCTCACTCCCCTTCGTTCATAGGTCTCAAAATATTTACTTTGGGAACAAAGTACTTATATATTTCAATCAAAGCCATCAGTTGTGCAAGATGTTGAAATTAAGGATATTGTTTCATGTTTCACTTTTGCTGTCAAAAGGAATACTGAAAAGTTAGGAAGTACCAAAGCTAGTCATTATGTGCACGTGGACTTAATGTAGGGAGAGAAGTCATGTCTACTTTTTTGTTCTTGAATGGGAGCAATGATGAAACCACAATAGTGGTTTATAGATGGAAATCATGTAATGACAATCACAGGGCAACTGTCAAACATTGGAAAGAATCATTGCACTGACAAGGAAACGTTTCATACCCACTCTAAAGCTTCCAAGAGTAGGGAAACACTAGGTATGAGCTGGCTAAACCCAGGATTATTAAAAGATATATCTTTGGTGGGGAATCAAAAGTCACTTTCAGAAATGAACTTGTTTTGAATAATTAAAATCCTTTATCAACCAAAAGTTTAATGCCTTGACCACAATGAATAAAACACCTACCACAAACTCCTGCTGCAAACTACAAAATAAAAGGTTTAAGATATTTCAAAACATACCAGCAGATAGAAAATATTGGCATTCAAATAAAAAAAATTGTGTATAGTTACAAATTTGCAAACATGTAACAAACTCATTGTAATCACACTCTCCGGGGGTGAAGTATTCATGATTGTAATCTTCAAATCAAATCTAGGAAGTTCCGAGTTGGTTTTGAAATTTGGATAGTTTATGGAGTGTAACAGTAGTGAACCCTTTCATTTTCAGTTATGAACACACTAGGAGCAATGTTGGGCAGTCCTATGGGCATAAACAACTCTAGAATCAAGTATGAGCATCAAAGGGACAAATCTGAGCACTTTGGGAGCATTCTGAAGGTCACAACAAACAATAAAGCATCTCAAATCAGCTATAATTAGGCCAACTTTTAGATCTGGGCACATTGCAGCAATAAAAGATCATGATCAATGGCAATAGGAGGCAGTCTTTGCAATTCTGGCTGCGAAAATGAGAAATCTGTCGGTGAAAGCAACCCTAAAATCTCATTCATATGCCTTATAGCAGCATCCACATGAATTTTGGGCAGAAACAAACCTGTTTGACAGTTAAAAAGGGTATGAAAGAAACCCTATTTCAACAGCTTGGGCACCCTTGTGCACTTATCCATCACCAAACAGGCGTACCTCTAAATCTGGGCCAAATTGGAGGGTTAAAAGGCATTTCTGGGCATGAGTATCCCTATGAAAAGTGACAAACAACGGAAAAATAGGCTTTGAGAAATGTTGGGTTGAATTTGAGGGTTGAATTGACATTAACAAACAATTCTAGACACAGATATGGACATAAAGAGCAGGCCTGGGCACTCCAACAGCCTCAAACCTTCATTCTAGGAATAAATAAGGGTTGGTCCAACCTCCTAATCAACAATTTATAGTAGTATCATGAATTCTGGGTGCTTCTTCTCCACAAAAGGGGGGTAAACAAACCTAAATAAAACAAATATCATTTAATTTCAAACCCTATGAACCAAGTTGGATTGTGCTTTAGGTGATTCTCGGCAGTCTCTTGAAGGAGATCAATAACAAATAACAATCTTTGGTGGCTTTCCTTGCAACCGTAGGTCACAAAACAACCCTAAAAATATCTGGACCTGTGCACAAGAGAAGTAACAACCCCAGTTGGCCCTAAAATACCAATTGTGTTCTGCATTAAGGGCCCCTATGCATAAAATGGAAGCCCTAAAGAGGGCCAATTCACCTTGGTGTACTGGTTTATTGTTAGAGGAAGGCCTTCTCTCATTATTTGAGGACATTCACCCTTGGAGACACATGCATAAGGATAGTGTTCATCCCTACCAAAGGAGAAAGTCATCATTTGAAGCATGCTTACACTCTTTTATACACCATTTCATGAGAGATATTACATGCTTGGAGGTTATTCATTGAGTTGGTCCACTTGGAAGGTTGTTCACATGGTTCATGCCCTATTTTGTGAAGAACATTTTTTTATTTGGGGGATTCTTTATAGATTGACGATTTTGCACATGAGTGGAATCTAGGGCCTATAAAGCAAGTTGTGTTTTACTCCAAATAATGTTATGATGTATAGGAATCCTACAAAGCTAATTGACTCGACAATGAAGTAGGTTTAGAGTCTCGATGTTTATATTTCTAGGTTAATTTTTTTTTTGAATTTAAGTGTCATGTGTGTGACCTATGCAATCCCACATTCACTTGGTCAATTTAGTGTGGATTGGGATGAATTAACCATTTTGTTAACTTTTATTCAGGGTGGGATTGCACCTGGTGGTTTCAAATTTGATGCAAAACTGTAAGTACTCTATAAATCGTCAACTTATACATTCGTCATTATGACCAACCAAAAAATATTTGTGTGTTCAAGACATTCAAATGTTACTACATTTTTAAGTGAACTACACTACACCGCTTCTTGAATGGAAACCTATCAATTTTTTTTTGGATAAATCTACCACCAGGTGTCGCTTTTCCGACGGTGTTCCGATGCTTTTCTTAAATATCCAACACCTTCAGCCGACGGTCAAACGACACTTTTTATTGAGCCTTCGACACCTTCAACCAACAGTCAACCAATGCTTTTTATTGAACCTCCGACACCTCTCCCGTCGAATATTTGAGGCTTTCAGGAAAACACCGACGAAATTTCGATGACTCTGACACTTCATCCTGTCGAAAGGCCGACCCTTCAAGTTTCGGTAGGCATCGAATATTCGACGCTTTCCAGAAAAAATATCGATGGTGTTGCCATGACTATGACACTTCAGCCCATCAGAAGGCCGACCCTTCAAGTGTCGGTAGGTGTCGGATATTCGACGGTTTGTGCAAGTTTTTAGTGACACTTTGAAACAGATAACTGTCAAATATGAGACACCATGGTTGAGTCGGATCTTCGACCGACTTTGGTATCACGTCGAATATCCGACATTACGCCACTGACGGCAAAAAAAAGTGCATGTGTCGAAGATGCGACAGAGAAGTGTCGAATTTAAGACATGCAAGGTGTCGGATTTTGGGTTGAATTTTTGTTGTGTCAGCGCAAGATCATCAAATGTAGCATAAGCCCCACCCTGGTAACTCTATATACCATTTCACCACAAGACCCGTTAGGGTGCGTTGAAATAGCCTCAAACAAATAGAATCGTCGTGTAAGGAATTGGAAGAGCACCAAAGGTGGAAGGTGGTGACATGCTCACCAGGATATTCACCAGCCTTAGCTTCGAACTTCAAAATGTCTGAAGGAATCTTGTTAGGGACAGCCGACCATGTCGGGTTATGAGACACAAGATTGTTCATCAATATCGACAAGTTAGGTAAGTTCAAAGTTACCAGGAAAGGGAGCCTAGGTTAATTCGGTAGATTCCATGCTCCCTGGTAGTTTTGATTCGTGTAAGGTTGATTGCTATAAATACCATGGTCTTGGCCATAATAACCTCCTCCCATTTGACCCATTTAGGTTTGCATGAAAGCATTATGATGTGGGGTGCCTTGATTATGAGGCACTACAAATCCATAATTGGAAGAGTAAGTAGGTTGTTGATACCCATACCCATATGGTTGATAGTTTTTTCCATAGTGCAGTCCATACGAATCTCCATGAGAGGCTCCATAAGGTGTTCCATGGGATGTACCATGAGAATGTCCATAGTTAGGGGTATGGGAAGCTCCATAAGCTGGAACATGAGACAATCTAGAAATAGGTACATGACCTGCTGACACAACAGGAGGTACTTGACTCTGAGATACTACCGTGTGAGCGGTCGCAGAATAAACATGGCTAGTAGCAACATTCCAGCCTGAAGGCCCACGTGAACTAGGGGGAGGGTGTGACATTAAAAACACATTCGAAGGAATAGGGTTTGAAGATGAAGGGACATGTGAAGGAATGTAAGTAGTGTTCCCAATGTTCACTCGTCTCGGTTCTGGTATCCACATAGGATTACTAACACTAATTCTAGGATGAACACATGAATTTTCCTCCACCACAGGGATGGAGGGTACAATGCGACTAGTGCCCCCAAATCTCTCTACATGGAAAGGGATGGGAGTTCACATACGTGTAGTGCTAGGACTAACTTTCGACTCAACATGATGTGATGGATCGAGTGCAGGGATATCAGACATGTCATATCTAACATGACTAGTTCTTATGGGTTCATGGTGAGTCTCATCACCCGAAAACCAATACCAGCGACCTGTGAATGAGGGATCATAACCAGATCGTGAAGGTTGTTCATGTGAAGCATCATATGTGCTAATAGGTTCTTCTTCCCCAACCTCGTGAGGTGGAGAAGACATCTCTGGACTCTCATCCTCATGATCTCCCATGGTGTGTGAATCAAAGTGAGAAACAATCCACCCAAACTATCTGGTTCTCTCTCCCAAAGGAGGAGGAGACGTGGAAGGCAGAAATCCTGCTAAACGACGAGAACAGCAAGGTGTCGCGCCTGAATCCACAATTATTAAAAAAATAAAAATACTCAATCTAATTATGCAAACCCTGGGAAAACTAGCGTGCACAGAGCATACACCTATAAAATGTAAATCCAAATCACAAGCAAATAAGGGTAGGATATGTGAGCTCCCAAATGAAGCAGGTATGTCTCACCTAGGAGAGTCTTGAGACTCCCATACACAATAAGTGGAGGTTCGTAACCAATTATAGTGGCCCTCAACTTCAATGAATATAGAGATTGTGTTTTCTGACCCCTACCTGGCCAGGACACCTACAAAATAACCTCTGCAAATACCCCCTTGATAACCTAGGTAAGGCAACTAAGGTCACCTCAATATAATCAATGCTTAGGCTAATAGTCGTAGGCAAGATTGACTGTATGGGCAAGGTAGTAAATCCTAAAACTCTCAAAAGAGCCCCTAGATACGAATACAATCCTGTAAATATCTCTAGTGCTGCTCAGTTATAACCAGGAGTCATCCCATTCATAACCGCTCACACTGCCTCATGCTTAACTCCCTTGTAACAGGAGGATCTTGAGAAACACTAATTATATAAAGGATTTCACACTCTCACCTGGACAGACACCTAATTGTTTTGTTTAGTGGTCTTGGAGAATTAACTCACAATGAACTATTCCAACACCCTAAAACCTAGTCTTGTTGGTGCACCCTAAAAAAGAAAAGAGTGTAATTAATTTCATTATGTGTTGATTTTAATTGGCATTATTACTCAAAGGGTAAATGGTCATGCAAATAATGATGTTATGACACAACAAGAAGTAAAATGCACACCTAAGAATCAATGCAAATGCACTATGTTGAATGAAAAACAGGGTATGCTACTATGTGTAGTGCAAATTTTTTCCTTCCAATGTATATGAAATCATTTCCTATATGAAAATATGACTAATATTCACCAAGAAAACCTAATGCAAGTACCATGCTAATGCAAATTGAAAACCATGCATAGAAATGCAAAAAAGCAAAATGTTTTTTGTATTTTTGAATTAAATAAGATAACAAGCAAAAGTATGACTCTAAAACCCTCAAACTCTGCGATCACTCACAAATAGCAGCCAAGAAAAGCACCAAGGTAAAAGAGACCTAATGCACTAATCCCAAAACAAAAAATAGAAAATCAAATGACAAGAACATTTTTCAAAAATCAAATCAAAAAGAGTCTCTGGTCATAAACAGAGGGGAGATACAGACTCTAGAAGCATTAAAGAAGACTCGACAATCATCCAAACTCACCTAGAAACACTTAATCTTCCAAAGTAAGTGAAAAATCAAGGCATACGCGACTGTTCTCAGTAAACCTCCATACATACGTGACTATTCTAGGAAAACCTGTGTGTACACTCGACTGTGAAAGCAAAACCCACATACAAGAAGAAAAAGAAATAAAAAATAAGGTAAAATGACACGCTGAGACAAAATTTACTTATCCATGATACTACTGGGTAATCGCCACTAGACCCGACAAATAAATAGAGAAATCAGAGCAATAGAAGCACATTGAATGCCGAAAACCCCCAAGAAAATCAACTAGGAACCTCCCCAGTATGGTCTCCAATTCTGTTACAGAGAAAACTTCCTATGGCTTGGGGTGCACCACAACAGATAGAGAAACTATAGAAATCAATCCATTCCCAATATCCAAGAGAAATACAACATCTAACACTAAAGGATCTCAACACATACCTTATTCCAGACAGTTGTAGTAGATCCCCATTGAGCTTTTTCCAATCCCACTTGCTTTAGCAATTTACTCTAAACAACAGTAAACAAGGCAAGCATGCTATATGATATAGTGTTAGGCCTACTCTAGCATATATAATCAATGATACATAAGCAATTAAACACATCCATGGATTCAATATTCATTTAAATGCACATCATTGGACAGGAAAAGATATTTCTATTAAGTAAATCAGATATTACATAAGTGACAACCTCTATCGGCACGTCTGCGAACCGAAGAAACTGAGTCCTCCACCTGGGCCTCCACCACCTCAATCCTCCATCTCTCGATAGAAATCTCACAAGAAAATGCAAGCTTGGGAAGAAAACAAAGTGCTCCAAGGAACAAAGGGATGCAGACTCAAGTACAAGCAAGCTACGGCAACAATGGACTATAGTTTTCTTGCTCTTCAATTCCTCCTCTTCAATGTATCCAAAGGGTTCCTTATATAGTGCTTCAATGGGGTAATGGAAGGTCAAATCTGAGTGATCTCGAGGCATATGGAAGGCCAAGAGACAAGTGGCTCAAATCCACATCAAGGAAAACTCTAAAAATATTTGGCCTTTTGCACACATCCCGATGTACGCGGGTTTAAGGGTAATATCCGCGTATATACACGAGAAAGGGATTAAAAGTCATGTACAGGAAATAATGAGTGTTTTTAGGGATGATATTGGAAACATCAAAGGTACAAAAATAGTCCATGGGGTCCAAAGAGTTTGCAGAGGGACAGGGAAGGCCATAAAAGTGTGATCAACCATGTGTGGTAAAATTAGCTGTAACAAGGTCCTTGGAAAATTTATTTTTCATTTTCACTGTATGACCTTATAGTTTCAACAACAATTTCAGGGATGCATCCTTCCAAAATACTGTCAACCCATAAATCAACATCCCTAGATATAGAGTTGCTAATACTTTTTAGTCGTTGAATCAGCTGAGGGATTCACTCTATTGGTTCTCCTTCTTGGAAAAATTTCTTTTTTGTCGCAAACTTTAACAACCATTCATACAACACAATGGAAATTCGCTATAGAAAATATCATCAATATCGATATAAAGGTATCTCTCCAACCACTCTATTGGTTTTAGCTGAGATCCTTCACTTTCTTCTCGAGCAAGTTCTAGTGCCTTAAAATCCACCCAATCCTGAATTTTTGGCTTTGTGAGGTGCCACAACATATCCCCACCAGAATTATTCACGGTCCAAGAAACAAACCATTTGTTGGCATGCTTCTATTTGACTCAAGTTCAGATCCCTCGTTTGTCAATAAATCCCGAGATATCATCCCTATAGAGCAGGACCTTGTCGACAACACCTACGACACAGATGAAGTCTCACCTGAGATATCTATTGGGAACTATCATATCCAGGTTTCTGCGGTTATGTGGGGATTTTCACTCTTACAATATTACTTAAATCACTCTACCAAAACTGGGAATTTATACTTCTTTTTCTTGCTTAGTCATTCAAGATAACATTCTAATTATCCATTGATACGTATTGCAGTATTTAACATACAAGCCTTGTCAAAGATTCAGTCTAGTAAAGATGTGAAACTTATATATATGGATTTACTCATAAACAAACATTGCGTGACATATTTAGATCCACTAATTAACAACATACATGAATTCAACATAAACATAATTATCAAAGACACGCAGAGACAACATTTAATGTGGAAACCCATTGGGGAAAAAATGAAAAGGTGCTCTTCATCTGGCATGAAAAATAGGTTAGTACCTTCGTCTATGCACTCAACTTGCAGACTCTTCTTTAGATATCTTTTTCAATCCGTACAGGTCTCTCTCCTCTCATGTTCTTTGGTTTTGGGTGTATGTATTTCTCCTCTTATTCTCTCAACTTTGAATCCATGCATAGCTTGGATCGATTCTGTATCTAAGAATCTCTCTTCTTCTCTCAATTGTCAATCCACACATATCCTAGATTGATTCTCGAGCTAAGCAGCTCTCTTCTCTCTCAACCTAAACCGACCATAAATACGACGAACAACCCAACAATCAACAACCTTTTAACCAACCTCACAAAATAATGAGAAACCAACACACAGCTTGGGTTCTCCCTTTTATAATATTTTACACGTCTTAATCAACCAACTCTTTTATGTTAGTTGATAGGATGTCATTTCTATTTTTCATACATTCAGTTACAACTGAAAATAGGCACTATCGACCCAAAATACAATCATGCTTTACTACCAAAAGTGTGATTTATTCTAACTAACTCTTTACCCATGATCAATCGAACTTTCCTTTTCGACTACTTCATTCTTCTTCTGTCGTAGTTCCTTTCATCGCAACTCTTCTTCTGTCACAACTCTTCTTGCGTCGCATCTCTTCTTCTATAGCATCTCTCCTTTTTCTATTGCGATCAAAATCTTTATGTTCCCGAGCATAATTCTAGTCGAATTTTGCCTAAATTTTCCTAGGGCCAATAGACATAATCATATAATAGTAAGAATACAATTAGGCTGATGAAAATTCAAGGGACATGTACCTTTTCACATCACGACCAATCAATCCATATAAGTATATTATCATGAGTCTCTCTATATGTGTGTGTGTGTGCGCGTGCGCGCACGTGTGTGCGCACAAATATTCTATCATTTGCTAATAAACAATGATTGTTTGTTGCATTTAATATCAAAGTCAATTCTATAATGTAACATAGTGGTCCTTAGTTAATAATAAAAATATAGTGGACCTAGTACACTTTACATTGAATGAACTCCATGATCACTCTAATGGGCCCTCCAATCCCCATTATACCCCTAAGGAGGATCATAACACTTGTAATATTACTCAAACCTAAAAATACAATTACATTGGAAATTATACAATAAAGTTAGCTAATTATAAAGTAGCTTTGATTATAAAGTCAAGTTACTAAAAAATTGTTTAGTTAAAAAACTGTTAGAAAAACACAGGACCGCAGAGCAATAACAGATATACAGTTAAATCAATAAACAAGATGCAAAACAAATTAAAACAGTACAGAGAGACATAGATATAACGTGGTTCACCCAAACGATGGGCTACGTCCACAAAGAAATTTTCCAGTCCTTTTATTGTAGTCCAGAAAGATGAAGGGATACACCCTGCAGCAAAACTGTTGCACTTCCTCTTCACGCTCTCACAGTCTCTCTTCTAGTACAATACAATGCCCACATCCAGTACAATTACAATGGAGCCTTCTCAAGCCTTATAAAGGCTTAACCACATGCAATACCATGGGACAATACCATGGGCTACAACAAACCATGTGCCCAAACCATGTGCTAGACCTAACCACCTTTGAATCAATCCCGAGTCAAGGTTAACACATGCAATACCATGGGACAATACCATGGGCAACAACAAACCACGTGCCCAAACCATGTGCTAGACCTAACCACCTTTGACTCAATCTCAAGTCAAGGTTAACCCTAACAATCCCCCCTTTAAACTTGACTTGGAATAATCACCAACTCCCCTCAAGTATTTACCGAGAAATCTTACATACACCCCCCTATCACCTAGGTCTATCTCCCGACTTTACCGGTGAGTTACCAAGGGTATGCATGCCTTACCAAGTCTTACATCCATATGCCCATTTACATGCAAACTGCTCCATTACATTTTTTTTAATGTGCCTTCATGGTGACTAATCATAGCAACTCTACCGCTGCTGCACTTGCTGGACCTTGGACTTGGCAAATTTCATCTTTTCACCTTCATGATTAAAGGCCAACAGAAACTGAGCAGGAACTCAGTTTCTCTTTGGTTACTCCCTTTGTCAACATGTCTGCAGGATTCTGGCTAGTGTGAATCTTTTCCATTTTTAATAGTTCTTCATCTAGAACAGATCTTATGAAGTAGTACTTGAGTTCTATATGTTTAGTCCTTGAATGAAATACTGAGTTCTTTGCAATATGAATGGCACTCTGGCTATCACTGTACAGCCTACTATTCTCTTGTTTCTTACCCAATTCTTCCATCAACCTCTGCAACCAAATCATCTCCTTACTAGCCTCAGTAGCAGCAACATACTCTGCTTACGTTGTTGAAATTGCAACAACCAGTTGCAATTTTGAAATCCAACTTACTGTTGTTCCACCTATAGTGAACACATACCCTGTGGTGCTCCTCCTGTTGTCTTTATCACCAGTCATATCTACATCAACATATCCCTGTAGAACAGTGTCTGAACCTCCAAAACATAATGCATGAGAAGTGGTACCTCTCAAATACCTGAGAATCCACTGTACTACTTTCCAATGCTATTTACCTGGATTATTCATATATCTTCTCACAACTCCCACTGCATGTACAATATCTGGTCTTGTGCACACCATGGCATACATCAAGCTCCCAACTGCTGATGAATAGGGAATCTTGGACATGTAATCTATCTCTTCCTGTGTCTCTGGACACATATGCTTGCTTAGTTTGAAATGGCTTGCCAAAGGTGTGCTAACTGGTTTTGCATTATGCATTCTAAACCTATGCAACACCTTTTCTATGTACTCACCTTGAGACAATGTCAATTTGCGATTTTTCCTATCTCTTGTTATTCTTGTACCAAGGATTTGCTTTGCAGCACCCAAATCCTTCATCGCAAATGATTTAGCTAGTTTTCTTTTGAGCACATTTATATCTTGCATGTTAGACCCTGCAACAAGCATGTCATCCACATACAATAACAAGATAATATATCTTCCGTTATCTAGCCTCTTGAAATAAACACAGTGGTCAGAATGACATCTATCATAACCTTGTTCTGTCATAAACTTATCAAATTTTAAATACCACTGCCTTGGAGCTTGCTTCAGGCCATACAAGCTCTTCTTCAACCTACAAACCAAATTCTCCTTCCCTTTGACCTCATACCCTTGTGGCTGCTGCATATAAATCTCTTCCTCCAAATCCCCATGGAGAAAGGCCGTTTTTACATCTAATTGTTCAAGATGCAAATCTTCTACCGCCACTAGACTTAAAATAGTTCTAATTGAAGTCATTTTAACAACAGGAGAAAATATTTCATCAAAGTCTATACCTTTCTTTTGCGCAAAGCCCTTTACAACAAGTCTAGCCTTGTACCGCTTCTTTCCTCCATCTTCTTCCTTCAACCTGTAAACCCATTTATTCTGCAATACCCTTTTTCCTACAGGCAACTTAACCAGATCCAAGTCTGGTTTCTTACCAATGATTCCATCTCCTCATCCATGCCTTGCTCCCACTTCTTTCTAGTTTCTACCTGCATTGCTTCTTCAAAACATTCTGGCTCACTAGAATCAGTCATCAATAAATAATACAGTGAAGGAGAGAATCGTTTAGGGGGTCTACTTAACCTGGTAGACCTTCTTACAGTTGCAAGAGTTTCAGGTACCTGCTGCTGCTCTTGATTTTCTGGTGCTTTTGGAACTTCATTTTCTTTGATTTCATCAAGCACTGTGTACTCTATGTTTTCCTTTTCTTCTTTGTTTCCCTGCAACTGATCTTTGTACATGACCTTTTCGTTGAATACTACATCTCTACTCCTAATTATTTTGCGATTTTTAAGATCCCATAAGCGATAACCAAAATCATCAACCCCGTATCCAATAAAGGTACATTTCTTGGATTTACCTTCAAGCTTTGTTCTATCATCTTTATCAATATGGACAAATGCTTCACAACCAAAAGTTCTCAGAAATGAGTATTTTACCTGTTTACCTGTCCATGCCTCCTCTGGAATTCCATCATCCAAAGCGCTTGAAGGCCCTCTGTTTATTAAATAAATAGCAGTGTTTACAGCATCAGCCCAAAACTGTAAGGGCAACCCTGCATGCAATCTCATACACCTTGCATGCTCCATGATCGTTCTGTTCATCCTTTTTGACACGCCATTTTCTTGGGGTGTTCCAGGGACTGTCTTCTCTCTGCGAATCCCATTGTGTGAACAGTAACTGTCAAACTCATTGCTGCAGTACTCACCTCCATTATCAGATCTGAGACATTTCAACATTTTTCTTGTCTCATTCTCAGCCAAAGCTTTCCACTTCTTAAAAGTATCAAACACACATCATATTTATATCTAATGCAATAAACCCAAGTTTTTCTAGTTGCATCATCAATAAAAGCGACATAATAACGAGAGCCACCAAGAGATTGTACATGAGCTGGTCCCCATACATCTATATGGACAAGCTCTAACTTTTCACTCTTCTTTTGTTTCCCAACCCTGAGAAATCTAACTCTCTTATGTTTTCGATAAACACAGTTCTCACAAAATTCCAAACTTACCTGCTTCAGATCTGGAAGCAGTTTCCTTGAGTGGAGAATCTGCATCCCCTTCTCACTCATGTGGCCAAGCCTATGATGCCACAACGCTGCACCTGTTTCTGTGGAAGCTACATAAATAGAATAATCAGTGTTAGAGGACCTAAATATAACGTACCTATCCTATCTCCTTTTACAATTATCATTGATCCTTTAGTAACCTTCCACCACATTTCTCCAAACGTAGACAAACAACCGCCATCTCCCAACTGCCCTGTTGAGATCAGATTTCTTTTCATAGCAGGAATGTGCCTTACATCCTTTAGCAACCAGTCATTTCCATTATTTAGTTTGATCCGTACCTTACCCTTTCCAACAATTTTATATGGTTCATCATCCCCCAATAACACATGCCCAAAATCACCTTGAACATAATCATAAAAGAATTTCCTATGGGGTGTAGCATGACATGAAGCCCCTGAATCTACTACCCAGTAATCCCTAGTATTATCTAATGCAAGAATCAAATCATCTTGTAACCCATCCCCTGCTACATTAGCTTCCTAGGTAGTCTCTTGCTGCCTCTCACCTTTCTTCTTTGGTGCTTTGCAGTCTTTCTTTAGATGTCCTTTCTTACCGCAGTTCCAGCATTCTATTTTTCTGAATCTGGACTTGGATCTTCCCTTTTTAGACTTGCCGCGATTTCCTGGGCTCCTTCCTCTCTCGTTTTTTCTTCCTCTGCTCTCCATGGTAAACGCATTACCTGATGTCTCACCTGTGCTTTTCCTTCGCATTTCCTCGCTAATAATAACACTAACAGCATCATCAAACTTAAGAGTGTTTGAACTAGGGACAGAGTTACTTACAACCATGACCAAGCTATTCCATCTTTTTGGCAATGAGCACAAGATTAGAAGAGCCCTAACCTCATCATCAAAGTTCACTTTTATAGAACTTAACTGACTGGTAAGTGTATTAAACTCATTTAAATGGTCAGCAACAAATCCACTTTCCAACATCTTCATATTAAATAAACGCTTCATTAAAAATACCTTGTTAGAAGCCGAGGGTTTTTCATAGAGCTTACTCAATGCGCTCATCACACCCTCTGTTGTTATTTCTTTCGAAATATTGAAGGCCACCGAGGAAGCCAGGCACAGCCATATTGTTCCTATTGCCTTTCTATCAAGAACCTCCCATTCTTCATCCTTCATAGCCACTGGCTTTTTTGCTTTTTCGCCCAACGGCAGGTACAGATCTTTTTGGTATAGATAGTCCTTCATTTGCATCTTCCATAACTAATAGTTTTGGACGTTAAATTTATCGACCCTAAACTTTCCTTCTTCCACCATTTCTCCCACTCGAACCAGGAACCCTTCTTTCCTGCGAGTTTACAAACCAAATAGACCTTTTGGATATGATACCAATTATTAGAAAAACACAAGACCGCAGAGCAATAACAGATATACATTTAAATCAATAAACAAGATGCAAAACAAATTAAAATAGTACAGAGAGACACAGATATAACTTGGTTCACCCAAATGATGGGCTACGTCCACAAAGAAATTTGCCAGTCCTTTTATTACAATCCAGAAAGATGAAGGGATACACCCTGCAGCAAAACCACTGCACTTCCTCTTCACGCTCTCATAGTCTCTCTTCCAGTACAATACAATGCCCACATCCAGTACAATTACAATGGAGCCTCCTCAAGCCTATAAAGGCTTAACCACATGCACTACCATGGGACAATACCATGGGCTACAACAAACCATGTGCCCAAACCATGTGCTAGATGTAACCACCTTTGACTCAATCCTGAGTCAAGGTTAACACATGCAATACCATGGGACAATACCATGGGCTACAACAAACCATGTGCCCAAACCATGTGCTAGACCTAACCACCTTTGACTCGATCTCAAGTCAAGGTTAACCCTAACAAAAACAACCCCAAAATTGAATAATTATGATGACGCACATATTTATGTTCATTTTTATAAAGATGACGCCATTGAATTATGGACAGAACTGATAAGACACAAAAAGAGCTATAGAAAAAAAAAACCAACAAAAATGCATAGAAAACTTGGCATGTTAATCAAAGACTCCAAAAAGACGATGAGTAGAATTAATAAAGAAAGGAAATACTTTTCGTGAATGTGATTGGAATGGATTTTAAAACATCTATGGAAGGACAAATTATAACCATGCTTAGAAATAGTGTAAAAAATGAAGTAGGAATTTCAAAATCATAAAACAAAAACATATGTTTATAAAGGAGTAAATTTTCTACCCGACCATTTGCACCGATCGGATGACCAACAATGCGTGATGTGAAAGCTCACGCGAGCCAGGTCGTCCGATCGGTGCAAATGGTCGGGTAGAAAGTTTACTCCGTTTAGAAATAATGTACAAAAATGAAGTAGGAATTTCAAAATCATAAAACAAAAACATAATTTAAAGACAAAAAACGGTCAAAAGAATCATAATTTATTGACAATATCTTAAAAGGATAAAATCAAATAAGTCGATATTATATTTTTAAAATCAAGATACTGATAATCAAAAATAAAACACTATAAAATATATCATTATCTTCAATCTTATGTGCCCAATAAAATAGAAAGATGTGCCAAATAGAAACAAGCATAGCAAAAGATCAAATACAACAAGTGATTGCAAAATACATTTTGCTACATCTCATAAAGGTTGATAAGATCCAAGTTCCATGAAAAAAAAAGAAAGCAAGTCTACATTTCCACTAGCAACCATAACGAGAAAATCACAACCTAAGACCCCGAAGCTTAAAGAAGTCATAAAAAATAGAAATGTAATGGAACTCATACAACAATTCTCATAACTATATAGACACCATGATTTATAAACAACTAAAACTTTTTTGTACCTCACGATTATGGTCATTGATGGACAAAAGGACAAAGTAGGAAGATGTCATAGAGCCTTAGTTCAAATATAAACACTCGAACTGCAAACAAGACTTTATGCCATACCACTCAAATATATGGATATGGTGTTGGGTGTGTTTGATGTAGTTGGACACTAATACCTTAAACGTTGAAGAACGATTTATGGAGTTTTACTATCAAGGACAACCGTACAAATTACTTGGTTCCACTCTAAAAAAAAGTGACTTTCAACTAATAAAAAAACACAAATTATAGTCAAACATACAACAACTAAAACAAGGAAAATATGTCACCAAGGGACATAAAGGTTTCACATTAAACAACTAAGTAAAAATTCTTCAAGATATGATGCAAACAATAAAGATAAAGCTCGTCAACACAAAGTAGGAACAATTCAAGCCCCTAAAATCATACAAACGTGATGCCACCACAGAAATGTGATCACCCAAAGAAAATATTATTTACTTATCTTTGAGGGAAAGTCGTTCCTTAAGGGGGCGACAATGTTATAAACGTAATACAAATACAAATATTAATATTAATGCAGTCATGCTAATGAAAATTCGAAGGGCACATACCTCTTCACCTCATGACTAGTCAATGCATATAAGTATGCCATCATAAGAATCATTGTAATCATCTTATCTATATTTTACAATCTTTTTATTCAATACATATTCTTATTGCACTGAAAGGAACTTTCCACATCCCAGTAGGGAAGGATGTGTAATTCCTTCTATGCTCAACCTACAACTAACATGTCACTTAAAATAATAATAAAATATTAACTTAAAAAACTTACAATGTCAGCGCTATTTAAAATTTAAAATCAAAGAGAATTGCATATATATATAGTTTTAATAAAACTTAACATAGATCCATCTTAACTCTCGATCTATCATGTGATGATAGGGATCAAATCCCTTGAGGTTCAAACCTTCCCTCAAATCCTTGCGCTCTTAAAAAGTTTTGCACCTCAAGGGATTTGATCCCTCTTGGCACATGATAGATCTAGAGTTAAGATGGATTTATGTGTGTGTGTGTGTGTGTGGGTGTCTTCTATTATTGGGTGACAGGTAGGGAATGTTTATTGCACATCACAATAACAAATGATTTATGACAATAACAAAATTCCAAGACTCATGCCATTTGGTTTGAGTCTTCTAACATCCCCATCCATCAGTCCGACCAACAAAGGGGATATTTGTGGATTATAGGCCTCTAAATTTCTCTCTATGGTCATATTATGAATTTATAAACATTTAAAATGTGTGTGCAAATGCATAAATATAAACACAACAAAAACAAACTCTACCCACACACACATCATGCACACACAAATGCAAAGAGAATACTTATCTTTAAACAAAGAATATCCAAGTAACCAGCTATGTAAGAGTGATTCTACACCCAACCATAGGCACCCCCAAACTTGGCTATGAAGCCACCAAAGTAAAGGGAACTCCTACAGGCTTTTTTCTCTCAACCCACAACCCATTCTGCTCTCAATACTTAGCCAAATGCCCGTTTAGAGCTCTACAAGATTATCACTCAACCATCACAACCTTGGCTCCTATAATACCTACTCCACACAACGCCCTTCTAGGTTTAGACATCCCCTTCATGAATCCACAATTCCCTTGGGTGATTCATCTTCTTAAGTGCTTTGAGTTTGTAGATAAAAGGAGTATAACCTAATTTATGCACTTGGAAAACTACCTGTAGTTTTAATTCATAGCTTATCAAGCATGCAGAAATAGCAGAACTCAAAGGATAAATGTCCCTAGCTTACCCAACCTCTAAGCTCACCTACAACCATCTCTTTTTACCTAAAAAATGAAGCTCTGTCTCCAAATCAGAATTTTTGTGTTTGCATAGTCTCGTAATTGGTAATGGATAGAAAAAAAGGAAATTCTAGGTAGTCTCTGAAAAATTCTAGTAAAAATATGCATAATGGATAATGGATAATAGAATTCCCAAAAGAAGACTCGATGATGGTGAGAAATACAACTAACATAACTTTTGAACATGGGATATATGACTCTTACAGTAGTCGTGGACATATATTCATCCCATGCTTCCATAACTAAATGAAAAGACTTTCCCCACCAACCTCACACATGCATTCAATGATTGGGTGAAACAATTAAAAAGGAAATAGTTGGTTCATTTAAAGCACATGGAAACAAATGGATGAATTCTAATATTGGCAATTGACATTAGAGTATTTAGTCTCCCATAAGCCCCATTTTTTCTTCCCCTCTAGAAGAATCATAGCCCCTCTACTTCTCTTTACACAAGCATCTTGGACCATTACACTATTTTCCAACATAGTATTTACATAGCATTTCAAATTGGCACGATAATCCAACCACATTGGCCATAACTAAATATTTACATCATACATGCCTAGGTATTCACTACTAGAGCCTTGACCTTGAGCTCTGCACTAGGAATCCATATTGGCATATTTAAAGCATCTATATGATTTGATTTAACATATTCCAAGTTAAAATTAATGGTATTACAATCCCATCCCTTTGGAATCACACCGTCTTCAATGTTTTCTCAAATTCAGAACAAGAAAAGATATGCCTCTTTCATGGCATCCTCCAACTCCCATATAGCCTCATCGGACCAAAGTGTTTTGATTGCACCTTTACATGTCTGATGGATCAATTTCAGAGCAATGTTACCTTCTTGTCAAAGATGCATAGTGTCTCTATTTGGAACTCTCCGTTGAGTTCCACTTGAATCACATTCCAATCAATCACGTGATTAGGATCATGTACATATTTCTTAAGCAAAGAAGATGAAAAACATTATCAACTCTAGTGTTAGCAAGCAATACAATTCTATATGCAACTGGTCATGTCCTCTCAAGAACTTCAAATGGCCCACAATATCTTGGCGACAGCTTGGCACAACTTCCAATATTCAAGGAACTTTTACTTGGCCTCACTATGAGGTAAATATGATCCCCAACATTGAACTCCCTATGCACTATGTTCTTATCTGCATAGTTTTTCTACCTATCTTGGGTTTCCTTTAAACTCTATCTAATTCTTGCAACATCTTGTTCCATCTCCTTGAGCAATTTTTACCCAAGTACAATTATGTTTGATTAGATTATCCTAGTCGATGGTGTCTTACACCTTCTACCATGTAAAGCCTAAAATGGCCTCAGTCCTGACGATGCTTGTTGCCCATTGTTGTATGCAAACTCTACCAAATGTACATAATCTTCCCACTTTGATTGTTTTTCCATCATATACATGTAATGCATTCTCCAAACACCTTATTTATTCTTTCTATTTCCCCATTTGTTTGTGGATGGTATGCAATACTAAAATTCAATTGTGTACCCAAATCTAAAAACAAACTTTTTCATAAATTAGAGGTGAACTTGGTATCCTGGTTTGAAATCCACACTGATATATTTACATGATTTGATTTAATATATTCCAAGATAGGTATTGCAAGTCTAATCTATGTTTTAGAGAAAACTACATTGAAATGGTTATTTTCTCCTTTTTGTTTAAAAGAAGAAAAAATATAGTTTTGTTATGGGGACCAACTTAGTTTTATTGTATTTATTCATTTCTTTGATAATTCCAAACAATAGGGTTATCTTCTTTAGATATTTTTTTCTCTCACCTTAATAGTTTGAGAGTTTTCACATAAATTATCCTTGAGTTCCTTGCTTATAATTAAAATATTGTTGTGGAAAGGCTTATTAACACATAAGTATTCTACAATAGATTGAATATATAAAAATATAATTGATAATAAATGAATGATTGGTTATTACAACAACCCTTATGACAATGTACTTGTATGTATTGAAAGGTCATGATGCGAAAGGGTGCATGCCCTTTGAATTTTCATTAACCTAATTGTATTATTATTAGTATTATGTTTGTTACATTGCCACCCTCTTAAGGAATGCTTTTCTCCTCAAAGCATAATAAATTGGGTTCTTTTTTGTTGAGCATGTTATTTTGCCAACATCATTTTTGTGTTTATGTTTTAGGGGTTTGACATGGTTCTTTCTCTTACCATTAACATCATTTGTAGGATACACATCATATCTTGAAGTCTTTGGACTTGTTTGTTGAAAGTGAATCTTTGATATGTCTTGGGTTGCAATTTCTCGGCCATGGTTACGTGTTGTTAGCTTGTTTTTCCCTTTTAATGGAACTTGGATCTTATCAATGTTTATGAGATAAGTCTAGATGGCAATCGGTAGAGTTGCTATTGTGAGTTGAAGTTGCATACATTGAAGTTGTGAAATTGAAATTTTTAGCGATCTGGCTATAGCTCTTGTCATTAGAAATTGGTTTCCCAATCAAACACACCACATCAATGCCACCAGGATACGCATAATTGTACATATACTAGTAAGTCAAAAAGCGTACTCAGTCTCTAAATCTGAAAAATCATGTTACCAAGTCTGATAGTTGTTATGTCAGGAGCATATCATTAGCACTCTATTTGTGTGATGGTATATTTCACTTCTGAAAGCATATTAATGTTGATGTATTTGTAACTTCGGAAGTATTCACTTGTATGTTTTTATATATTGTATTTCATTAGTCCCCGATGTTCCTATCGATAGAATGATTAATGTAATCGATTCATGTAAAGTCGTAGAGATTAAGCCTCCTTTGTAAGTCGGGGGTAAAGTCCCCACAGTTGTGGGGAACTAGGGTTATTAGACTCTCCTAGAGAAGTCAGCCCTAGTAAGTAATTTTCAAGTCAAAAACTAGTTTAAATAGAGATTGAGCCTCTCTATTTGACACACACACTCACCCAGCTATAGCGCATAAGTGAGAGAAGACGAGCTCACACAAGTGAGAGAGATTGAACAATTGTTGGAGATCATCTTTCTGTCTTTGGGTTTTACTGTTGCCATTGGTGCTCATTCTATCTCTGAGGAAGTGGTGGGGTTTTTCCTTTATGGTTTCCCCAAGGATAAATTTTTGTGTCTATTGTCTCTTGTGATTGATTAATGTACATGTTATTCTCTCAGATAAGATCCTAAGATCATATTGCTTAAATGATAAAAATCTAACATGGTATTAGAGCTAATCTGAGAAGAAGACATTGTGCAGCTGTAGAATCTAGGGCTTCTTAATTTTTGGGTCTCTCTCCACAATCCATAAGCAAAAGGAGGCTAGGCTAACTCTCCATTGAAGGGCGCATCTTTCTGTTGAACCAGAAGTTACTTCCGGGCATTTTCAGTTATTGTTGCGGGAAATTAGGGATTTTCACAAAAGAAGAATTTTTTAGTGAGACTAGCATAGGATTTTTCTCCTCATCAAAATCGAATTTTAGAGACCAAGGTCAAATTTTTTGGTTGAGTAAAAATCCAGTAAAGTCAAACCCTAGTTTGACCCCGGGCCTAAAAAACCCTAAAGTACTAAAACTGGTATTTTTGGTACATTCGCTATACCTAGAGATTTAAGGAATTTCAGGAGTCAAAATTTTCATAGGCCAAATATAAAATAATGATGTACCCTATGTAAAAATTTCTGCCTCAAATTCGTTGTATTCTGGAAGATATGATTCCTCCAAATTAGGGTTCCAGCCACTTCTAGGATTCATCCCTATACAGGACACCCAGGAATAATTTCTATATCTCGGGCTACAAAGGTCCAAATGAAATTTATCAAAATGTTATAGATAGGGAATGGAATGTAATTTGTGTGGTAAAAATTTTAGACCCTAAAGGTGAAACAGTGACACATTGCAATCTATACAAGTTCGTTATGCTGAATATTCCTTAAAGAAATCACCTTGGGAAAACTCTCATAAGTCCCAATTGGTGAAACTAATTCTGCTCAAACCTGCGGTGTTGAAAAGAGGATAGACGAGGATACCTCAGTACAAAATTTCACTTGCATAGGAGTAGTACTTTCATATATACCATAGAAACAATATCAAGCATTTCTGTAGAAGAAATTGGAAAACTAGGGCTTCCTATTCCGAAAGCTTCCCTCCACTGATTTCAGAAAAGGAGTACATTGGACAGCTCACCTTGAATAGTCCCATATTTATATCCAATCATATATGAAAGAATCCAAGTTTTTAAAATTAGGGTTTCTCTGAAAAACCCTAGATCAGCCAGCTCCGGAACCAGGACAGACACCTCAAATCGGTAAGATCTAATCTTTTGCTATTTACATTTGAGGTTCTCATTTCAAAATGACTAATCACATCAGCTTGATGAAAAGCTTGGTGAAGCTGACAACTTCCAAGCATGGAAGTATAGGATCTCACTGGTTCTTGAAGGAAATGAATTGGACACCTACATAAGTGGAAAGGTTCCCGTTCCAAAGGGAAATGAGGGTAAAGCCTTACACAAGAAGAACTTGGTCAATGCCTAGAGGATCACCTTATACCACATGTGTCTTCCCTAAATACACCTAAAGAGATGTTTTATTCCTTGACCAAGCTATTTTGAAGAGAATAATATAAATCGGAAGAAGTATAGGAACTCCGTGATCCTTGAAGAAATTGACTTGGATCAGTATTTCAATAAGAAAGGTGTAGGAGCCAAAGGGAGATGAGACCAAGGCTAGATTCAAGGGAATCATTGCAGATTATATTAAAGACCATATCATCCCTCATGTGTCATCCTTGAAGACACAAAAAATAAGTGTTCGATGCTATGGTGAAGCAATCGAAGAAGAATAAGATATGGTTATAACCACCTTGAATGGCCTCCCAGGATCATGGGATTTATTCATTCAAGGAATGAGTGCCAGAAGGAAGTGATTACCTTCAAAAGACTCTGGGAAGAGTGCACACAAGAAGAATCTTGACTCATAATAAGAGAAAAGAAAATGGGAGCAACTGAAGATGAAGCTCTCACCATCCAAATAAGATCCCTCAAGCGATGAGGAATACGAAGGACTCAACTCTTGGAGAACCTCTTATCCATCTTAGCATTTGGATAAGAAATGATGTTGTTATGAATAAATAAGATGATGAAGCTGAAGGCTCAAGAAGGAGTCTACCCATGAAACAAATAAAGATAAGTATTCAATTGTCATTTCATGATATTATTTGGTTATGAATTTGTTTATATTCAATTGATGCGTTATGCATGTTTGCATTAATGACAGTATACTACTAATATGCATGTGATGGGTAAGTAGCCCACTGTGCTATACAACTCTCCATTGCTACTTATCTAGAATGAAACCTCTTTGTTGACAGATTGGATTAGTGCACAATCTCAATGATGTCATGGTAGAGATGGAAGGCATCTAGAAAGTTTCTGTGAGATATGGATGAATGTTGTATTGGCTAAAATAGTTACATGATTGTATCTTTATGCGTAAGGATTTTCCATTATGAATATGCCTTATGAAATGTTTCTAACCATACAACTAATGCATTTGACTTGTAGGAAAGATTGTGTACAATCACCTACAAGAAAATAAAGATGAGACTTGTTCCAAAGAACAAGTGACGACAGTTCGAGAAATAATACAAGATGAAGAATAATATGACGATACCTTCAAAGAAAGAAAGAGGTCTCAAACACATTGCAGTTATATGACACTGTTGAGCGACATCATTGATGCAGAACCTTCCAGCTATGAAGAAGTAGCCAAGAAGAAAGGGAAGGAGAGTACCAATTCAAGAAGAATGATGTCTAGGATGCGGTATCTACAAGTTCCATCATGCAGTAGATGGAAACATCATGGGATACAAGGAAATATTCATAGCACGAGGATTCTCACGGAAAGAAGGCATAGACTACGAAGAGACATTTGCAGCCACTAGAAATTAAGACACATGACAACCAGACTCATGTGAAAATTAAAGAAGGCCTTGTACGAGCCTAGAAGACACCCATGGGATAACACATACATGAGGAGCTTGAAGATCACCTAGAGTGATGAAGATATTAACCTTTGCTACAAGGTTAAAGATGAAAATCCTATAGAGGATGACAAGCTCACAGATGGGTGCGAGAAGAAATTTTGAAAAAGGTTCAAGATAGAGGATCTTGGTATCCAGTGACCCTAGATGGATATATAGAATATTAGTAGCAGAGGAAGATACTTGTCACTCCATAGAGTAGGAAAGACAAAGGGAGAATGATGCTCCACTTTAGAGGGAGTGACTGCAGAAGAAATCCTGAGGTTCGACATGGTACGACAAGATGGACAACTTACTGATGGCTCTAGGATTTACTGAGAGTAAAGCGGATTCCAACCTTTACTTCTAGGTTGAAGGTGGAATACTAGTGATGCTCCTGTTATATGTCAATGACTTGTTCCTAAAAGAAAAGAGGAACTCATTAAATTTGCAAGAAGGATATTTGCTTTCGAGTTCGAGATGAAGGTCTTGGATATGATGCACTACTTTCTAGGCATGGAGGTGTGGTAGAATGTGGATAGAATCTCCATGAGACAAGCAAAGCATGCAGTGGATACCCTGAAGAGGTTTGAGATGATGGACTACAAGGCCATGACCATGCCTATGGAATCAAACCTGAAGCTATTGAGTGATGTTTCATCAGAGATGGTTGATGCCAAAATGTATCGTCAAATGATTTGTTCCTTGATGTACCTGAAAAATACGAGACCAGATATTTGCTTTGTTATGAACACATTGAGACATGTTCACCTGATCACTGCAAAGCATATTCTGAGGTACCTGAAGGGTACAGTTGATTATGGGCTCAAGTATGAGGAAAATCAGAAGATTAACCTAGAAGGTTATGTGGATTCGAATTGGACAGGCAATGACATTGATAGGAAGAGCACTTTGAGGTGTTGCTTTAGTATAAGATCAGGTGTGATCTCTTAATTTAGCAAGAAGCAGTCCTACATGGCGTTGAGTACAGCCGAGGAAAAATATGTTGCCACTTGCCTAGTTATTTGGGAGGTAGTATGTTTCTTTTGAAAACTACTATTTGATTTGATTGATCTGACTTGCATTTTTTGTATGATGTAGAGAGGAGCAGTGAAGCTCCAGTATGTGATCCAGATCGAGATCTCTCGAAAGAGGGAGTTCTAGCATAGCCGGTGAGACAGGTTGTCTAAGCATAAAATCCTGGCGAAGCTCGTAGGTTGCTCGGACGTAAATAGTCCTGTAGGTTGTCATCGGATGTAATCGGTCCTGGCGAAGCTCACGAGTTATCCTTGGACATAATCAGCCCTGATGTGATTCTATGCTATAAATGGCCAGAGTGAAGTTTGAGTACTTCAGGGAGAAGCTTGGTGTTCTCCAAATCAAGGTTCCTTCCAAGGGGAAGTGATGAGTCCATGTGCATTTATGACATGGTGGTAGGATTGCTTCCTCCCATGGTCAGATGTAAGTGTTGTTCCTTTCTGACATGGTGGCAGGATTGGTTCCTCCCATTGTCAGATATAAGTGTTGAGACCTACATCCAGTATGAAAAGTCATTGGCTCTGTAGCAGAAGTCCTTGTAGAGGGAAAGGCCTACATCTAGCATGAAAAAGGGCTGGCTTTGTAGAAGTGCATCCAGCATGAAAAAGGGTTGGCTCTGTAGTGGCCTACATCCAGTATGAAAAAGGACTGGCTCTATAGAGGTACATCCAGCATGAAAAATGGCTGGCTCTATAGAGGCCTACATCTAGTATAAAAAAGGACTGGCTCTGTAGAGACACATCCAGTATGAAAAAGGACTAGCTCTGTGAATTTAGATCCAGCATGAAAAATGGTTGTTCTGTAGAGGCCTACATCCAGTATGAAAAAGGACTGGATCTGTCCCGACACATCCAGTATGAAAAAGGACTGGCTCTGTGAAGTTACGTCCAGCATGAAAAAGGGTTGGCTCTGTAGAGGCCTACATCCAGTATGAAAAAGGACTAGCTCTGTAGAGACACATCCAGTATGAAAAAGTACTGGCTCTGTGAAGTTACGTCCAGCATGAAAAAGGGCTGGCTCTGTAGAGGCCTACATCCAGTATGAAAAAGGACTGGTTCTGTAGAGACACATCCAGTATGAAAAAGGACTGACTCTATGAAGTTACGTCCAGCATGAAAAAGGGTTGGCTCTATAGAGGCCTACATCTAGTATGAAAAAGCACTAGCTCTGTAGAGACACATCCAGTATGAAAAAGGACTGGCTCTGTGAAGTTACGTCCAGCATGAAAAAGGGCTAGCTCTGTAGAGGCCTACATCCAGTATGAAAAAGGATTGGCTCTCTGAAGTTACATCCAGCATGAAAAAGGGTTGGCTCTGTAGAGGCTTACATCCAGTATGAAAAAGGACTGGCTCTATGAAGTTAAATCCAACTTGAAAAAGGGTTGGTTGTGTCGATGAAGACCTACTTGGAGGCTAGGCCTATAACCAGCATGAAAAAGGGTTGGCTCTGTGGAACTTCCTATGACAATAAGAATTGAGAGATAGCACCATTTGATCAAGATAACAGAAGCAATGATGATGATGATGATCCAGTGATCATCCATCTTTGATGATGATCCAACTTTGATGATGATCCAGTGATGATCCAGTGATGAAGACTTGTGATGATGAATTGTTTCAAGAGAATACCTTCCTAGTTAAGAGGGAGTGTCGATATATTTGTAACTTCGGAATGTATTCACTTGTATATTTTATATATTGTATTTCATTGGTCCCCGATGTTCCTATCAGGAGAATCATTAATGTAATCAAGTCATGTAAAGTCATAGAGATTAACCCTCTTTTGTAAGTCGGGGGAAAATTCCCCACATTTGTGGGGCACTAGGGTTATTAGACTCTCCTAGAGAAGTCGGCCCTAGTAAGTAATTGTCAAGTTGGAAACTAGTATAAATAGAGAGTGAACCTCTCTATTGGACACACACACTCACCCAGCTATAGCACATAGGTGAGAGAAGAGGAGCTCACACAAGTGAGAGAGAGAACAATTGTTGGAGATCATCTTTCTGTCTTTGGGTTTTACTACTGCCATTGGTGCTCATTATATCTCTAAGAAAGTTGCAGGGTTTTCCCTTATGGTTTCCCCGAGGATAAATATTTGTGTCTATTGTCTCTTATGAATGATTGATGTGCATGTTATTCTTTCAGATAAGATCCTAAGATCATATTGTTTAAATGATAAAAATCTAACAATTAATAGATTCATATTTTAATGAATGACTCTTGAATCTTTTGTAGCATTTTAAATATCCATTGTATTTAAGGATGAATATATGTTTTAGGTGGAATTTTCAATTTTTTGTGCCTCTTTTCTTGGAACTTTGATTCCATCCTTCTTATTCAGTTGAGGTGGAACATCTTTTATGAGTTCTTCACATCTTTTAATTTCTTCTTTACAACACATCATCATCATTACTATTTGTCAGTATTCATGAAATTGATGATAGTGATACTTTTTGCGGTGTTTCATCATTGTATGAATCTAAGTTGTATGTTACCATGTTCATGTTCTTTTCCGAAGTCGAGAAGTTTAGACTTAATGGAATATTTTTGTAGGTAATTGGTTCAATCATTGACTCATCTGGTCTTTCAATGGGTTGTCAAACCCTGTATTTATGATAATCAATTATCTTTGTTTTTTCATGCCTATCATTGTTTCTTAATCTTGGTAGAGTGTGTCATCCAAAGTCTAACTCTTCCATTATCTTGTTGAATCACTAAACTAAATGTTTGTGTTATCTTATTAAGGTTGTCTCTAAATGTTTTAGATACCTCTTATGTTATTCCATCAAGTTTTTATCATAATTTGTCATAACAATAAGCATATGCTTTTACTTTATCATTATTCTTACCCATGTTAAACATGTAATTTCACTTTATCATTATTTTTACCCATGTTGGTGATGGGTTCTAAATGGAGCCTAGTTTAATTTATTTTATATATTATATTCAAAGTTTTTAAAGTTGTTCTTTTTAAAAAATGACCATTAAAATATTTAATTTTCATTTTAAAAAAACCCACTTATAAACGGATTAAGCTACCGACGCGACGATTTTTCCCGGTGGCAACCGTCGCGCCGGCACTCCGACCACCGACGGTGACCCCTCCTCTCCATTGCTGGCAGCCCCTTCCACCCGGTCGCCGTCCGATCCACCTCGTCGCCGTTAGGAGTGCCATTAATGTTGATCAACCACGCTTACTCCCGCTTTTTCCTTCGACGTACCCCCATGCATTGATGGGTGCCACCAACCACAATTCAAGCGACGATCCTGCGACTACTCCATTGCTCTGTTTCACCGGTCACCAAAGTCTGCAAACGACGATCCCACGATTGCTCCATTGCTCTGTTTCATTCACCGGTCACCAAAGTCTACAGGAGCTGCTGTAAAGTCACAATACTGCCCTCTCTAGGCTTATGCGGAATGAATCTTATAGTCACTTACTGTCAGTTGCATATGAACCTCAACGGGTGAATCGTCTATAACGCGCATGTAGTAATTCACTCTTGGTTAAGGTATCTATTGCTTAGCCCTGTCCCTTGCAAGCCGTGCATCATTCACTGTATATGCACCCTTCGTTCACACATAGAAGCCATTCATTAACTGCATGCCCCTCTAATCTGTAGGTAAACTTATAATCCTGCGCCCAAATGTGGGATTACCACTCCTCCCTAAAGATGAGATTTTATTCTTGATTCAAAGCAGAGAAGAACAAGTAATAGCATCAACGAAAATAGGAGCAGATCACAATTCATATTAGTTCATATTCATAAGGAACTTGTATTACCTATGGGGTGCTTCTTTCATATCCATTCCAACATCAATATAAAAAATCGACGATCCCGCGACTGCTCCATTGCTCTGTTTCACCGGTCACCAAAGTCTGCAAACGACAATCCCGCGACTGCTCCATTGCTCTGTTTCATTCACCGGTCACCAAAGTCTACAGGAGCTGCTGTAAAGTCATAATACTGCCCTCTCTGTGTGCAGGAGCTGCTATAAAGTCTGTAAAGTCACAATAGTGCCCTCTCCGTGTGTAGGAGCTGCTGTAAATTCTGCAAACTCAGCCATAAAATTCGGGCCCAAATCGGAGTAAGCTACCGATTACTGAAATCAATTCATATTATTGAATCAATTCACATTATTGAAATTACAGTTTGGATAAGGGACCCCGTTTGGATAAGCCTTCAGCTTCCAATGCCTTATAAAGTTGGGGGTTGGGTTGTCCCACTCATATAGGCGGAAGCAACTATAATGCTCCAATATTGGTGAATTATCCCTGTCAATTCATGAGATCCCAGAAATGTTGAAATCTTCAGCTGCACTTGGGTTTTCAATATGGAGAACTGAAGACTAAACACTATTGAGTGGTATATATTATAAACAAAGCAATATTGAATTCATGAGATCCCACAAATGCTAAAATCTTAACCTGCACTTGGGTTTTCAATATGGAGAATAGAAGACTATATACTGTTGACTGGTATAAACAAAGCAATGAATTCACGAGATCCCGGAAATGGTAAAATCTTCCCCTGCACTTGGGATTTTGATATGGAATAACAGAAAACTATATACTGTTGAGTGGTATAAAATTTAAACAAAGCAATGAATTCATGAGATCCCCGAAATTCTAAAATCTTCGCCTGCACTTGGGATTTCAATATGGAGAACAGAAATACTATATATTGTTGAGTGGTATAAACAAAGCAATGAATTCATGAGATTCCAGAAATGCTAAAAGCTTCACCTGCACTTGGGCTTTCAATACAGATAACAGAAGACTATATACCGTTGAGTGGTATAAAACTATAAACAAAGCAATGAATTCATGAGATCCCAGAAATGCTAAAATATTCACCTGCACTTGGGCTTTGAATGTGGAGACCATGAGATCTATAAACTATTGAGGGGTATACTCGGAGGGGAGTTGAGAATTTGATTTGAAATAGGCAATAAGGTCATTGCTTCCTATAACAATTAGCATCATAGATTTCAAGACAAGCATTGCAGCATTTTCGCTGCCCAGCTGAGCTGTGAGGTTCCCATAGATTGTTTCAAAGTCTTCGATTTGCTTGTTCAAGGAAATTCCACCATTATGATCAAATTGAAATGCACAGTGAAAAATCTAAATCCAAGCATTAAGCAAAAAAAAAAAAAAAAAAAAGTAGATTGGGTATTTAGATCTATAAAACTTAATCCCTGTCATCTTGTTTTCCAAGTTCCCATAGTATCGCTGCAATTGTAATATGTAACCCCCCCTGCAGTAAGTAATGGAGTGCTTACTGAAGCACCAAGACCCACTTTGAGTACTCATCCCTTCCTCCGTGGGATGGAAGTTCACCCAAGTCCTCAATAGTGGCAAGCTGCAAGCTTCAGCAGGGCACGAAAATCTTTTATTTAATATTGGCAGGAAGATAGTGTTTTGTCTGTGAAGATTAAACTTATGGGTTTGAGCCAATGGCACTTGGAGGTCATGACTCATGCACATATTAGGACCCAAGCCTAAGCCATGTTTTCCTCTGGGATTTCCATTTAAATTTGTTTTTCAAGATGTGGTCCATAGACCTGCGGAAGCTTACCACTACTAATCTAGGTTCAATTCACAGTGCATTATGTATGGATCTACCTAAGAATCCCAAGAGCAACCTATCCCAAGAGATTGACCCCATTCCAGCTAAAAATGGGGAGTTTCTGTTAGGAAAAAATAGTGTTAAGTTCAAATAATGGAAAGTAGAATGTCTATCGAAGAATAAGTTCCATTATGGCCAAGGACAGATAAGGCATTATGTCTGTTTTGGGGATCCTTACACTGTTTTGTTGCTTGTAGTTAAAAATATTGTGACAGTCCTAGAATGTGATCTAGTACACTCTCACTTTATCATCTCATGGACTTTGGACAAATCAACCTCCACGATCATGGACCAATTACGTGAAAAGACACAAATCAAGCTTTCTAATATTTAGATAGCTAGGTTGTTGAATCATCTATGAATAATATAAAGGTGTTCAATGGATTATTAGAGTTTAAAAGCAATTGAAAACACACATGATTAGTACATTAAACCAAGTTGGTATTAGGTGATCCCCTAATGTATAATATTATAACACCCTTCACCTAATACTTTCCCATGGTGAGCTTGCCCCAAGTCAAGAAGTGGATTGCATCTGCCTATCTATGGCGATATATAGTAATATGACAGGTATTTCAATAGAATTTCTCCCTAAACAATTCCCATGCAACTACATATGCAAAAGGCCTTATATTTCTTTCCACTTTATCTAACCGTAGTGTGGCACTTTGCTTAAGATGGAAAATTATCAAACAAGCATGATGATTAATAGTGATATTTGAACCCAAAACACTTATGGACATTAATTAACCAAGCTTCTATTAATTATATCTTAATACAGACACTAAGCTCTGTGAACTTTCCCTTATACAAATCCTTGAGGAGAATGTTTGATTTGGATCTAGTAATATCATTTCCTTCATTCTTTATGATGCATGCACCCCTACTAGGGTTAGGTTGTGTTGAAACACCACTTACCCCATGTGGGATTTGTTATGCTTCTTGCTTCTTAGGGCATCTGTTAAGTTCACTGTAAAGAATGCTTCATGGAGCCTTCCATGTTGTATAAATTGCAAGCATGTATTTAAATATAACTAGTTTTTCGTTTTATTTTCAGTAATGTGTTTGCACATTGTTTGTAGGAATTTATTCAAAATGGGCAAGCAAGGCAAATGGCAGGCTATCATGCAACCTGAAATGCAAGACCCTAAACACATGATCACCTTTTCCTCCAAATATATTCTTTGGTCTGAAATTGCTCGATCAAATGGATGTTTTGATCGTGTTGTGAAAATATAGTCCCATAGAGTATCCGACTTCACTAGGGGGGGAGAAATGAACCCCGATGCTCCATGTAGTTTCATCCGACGAAAAAATAAAGAATCTGGGAAAAATGACATTGCTTCATTGAGTTATGAAGTATAAGTATCTCAAGAATGTATTATTTATATGTAGTTAATGATATCCCATTTATAATTTGTTGTCTGTACTGACACTGGAATTTTTTTTTAATGTAGTTATGCATGTTGTTATGGTCCAGAGGACAAAAGAGAACAACCAGCTAAACGTAGGGCCTCGTTTTCCAAGAAGAGGGGTTGCCAATGCCATTTTATAGTTAAGGTTATGGTTCAAAATCTTGAGGCTGCGATATTGACATATAATCTATATGACCATGAAGACAAACAAGGATGGCCTTGTCGTGGTTTGCATGACGCTTCAGGCGAGGCTAGGTCTCTGCATAAGCCTAAGCTCTCAAGGGACATAGTCTCGTATGTCGAAAGTTGTTTTTTTTTTAGGTGCCAGTTGACTCAGTTTGCAAAATGCACATAAACAAACATGTTAACTTGGATGCGATAGCTTGGATAGGGATTTCTTCTTGAGCAGAAAGGATGTTGCAAACATCTACTGTCGGTTGAGCAAAGGAAACTATCAACTCCACAAAAAGGATGAGATGAGTGTTTCTATTTGGTACCAAAAACGTAAAGAGGATTTTTTCTTCTTCCAAAATCCCAATGATGCAAGCATGCCTTTCATAATTGGAATCCAAATGAAATGTATGTTGGAGACAATGGTTAAGCTATGTCATAATAGCTTAATAGCCATGGACTCAACATTTAGTACTAATAAATACGGGGTATGTGTGTTGTCCGTGTTTTTTTAATATGATTATCCAATATTAAGCCATTCAATTTATTTAATAAAAAATGTTTTTCACTTCTTATCTTGTTTGAGTATGGCAGTACCAGCTTTACACACTAGTTGTATTTGATGCACAACAAAGTGGGGTTCCTATTGCATGGTTTCTTTCATCGTGGAATACAACTAAAGATATTTCACTTTGGTTGGAGAAGCTTATGAATAGGTGTTACCAGCTCCGTCCTGATTGGAAACCCAATACCTTTATGGTTGATGATGCGTTGGCTGAGATAGATGCATTGAGGTATATTCATTATCATTACTATTCATTTTAACTTATTTTTTTTATGAAAAAGTGTCACTTTAACCCATCGAACATTGCAGGAGGGTGACACAATGCAAAGTTATATTGTGCGTTTGGCATGTATGAAGGGCATGGCTAAAAAACGTCAATAACTTGGCCACTAGTCCAGACATGGCAAGTGCAATGTTCAGTAAGTTAGGTTATATTATGAAGTATTGTTCCAACAATGATGTGACTGTTGTAATAAAAGGATTTGTCAATGAATTTGTTGATGAGAGGAAATTCCTGGACTATCTCAACAAGAATTGATTTTCCGGTGATAAGTTTCGTAAGTGCAGACGACTCTTTCTTGTGTTTTTGCTTAAGTGTTTCATGATTACCATATATTTCCGCTGACTTGTTTTTTTATTTTCAGGGATGTGGGTGAAAGGCTGTCGTGATTTTCCGCATGCAAATCAAGAGACCAACAATGTTGTAGATTCCTACCATTGTTACTTGAAGACCAAATTTCTCTCCAATCGACGGAAGAAATGTGCTCGTCGAATGGATTGCTTATTATATGTGCTCTTGACAAATGTCGAACCTATGTATCGGTTCAAAGAAATTCTGAAAGAAGAAGGTTACTTGAACAACTACAGGAAAGAGAAGCAGCTTGAATCTTAAATGGAAAGAGCAAAAAGAATCTCGAACAGTGATTGTTGCCCTCATGAGAGCATATCTCATGCCTATTGGGTGAGGAGTCAAACGAATCCTCATAAGAAATACCTTGTCACCTCGTATCGTGCAAATTTTATAGCATGTGATTGCCCATGGTCTATTCGCAGCAACATGTGCAAGCATGCTATAAAGGTAGATTGGTTGTATTTCCCATTAGGAGATTCAATCCCAGTACCAGATCATGACACAACGCATGCTTCATTTGATACCCCTCACGAGATAGAGGCACCAAACTTACCTGTAGATGGTGATATAACGTTTACATCTACTGATACTGTTGATCCAGATGTTGAGGGAATTCAATTAGCTAGGGATGAATTGTTTGGCTACCTAGACCTGCTTAGAAACAGTCCTCCTAGTACATTGAGAAAGACCGAGCAATTGGTTGGTCTAGTTAAAAAATTGTTGGATGAGGCCAACACTCTTCATATTATGGACTTTGACTTCACCACTGGCTTGGGTGTTTTTGAGTCATCTTTGAAGAGGAAGAAAAGCTTCCTTAGCCCAAAAAAGAAAGGCAAAAGAATCAAGAAAATTAGCAGCTTGGAAATTGATTTGAATATCCATGCATCTGAATATGATCCTTTCCAGTTTCAATATCTCAACAAGAGGGTTCATCCTCGTTCCAACATTGCACCATCAATTGTCTTAGGTCAGTTGCATTTATTGAAAATATCTATGTGTTGTTGTTTTTGCTTTCTTCGTCGTGTTGTTGATGTATCCATGCATACACATGTGTTGACGTGCGGTGCGGATGCTTGCAGAGGGGTAGCAGTCTGCCGCGGTTGCTCCAAGGCAAAGACATAGACCAAGGCAGCAACAGTTGGGTCTAACTGCAAGCCCAGGTACACTTCAGGGGACTCCTTATGCAATGGATTTCAGGTGTTAGAGTGACTAGTGTTCTACGTCACAATACTTCCCTGATGATATTACATCACATGCACAGGTGCTTCTCCCAGGGATCTTCCGTCCGGGCAACATGATAGGTTGATTGGGAGCACACCCATTGGCAATTTCCAAGGTTTGGCGCGTGCCCTAATTTAGCAGTTGTTGTTTTTGCTTGCTTCACCATGTTGTTGATGTATCCATGCATACATGTGTGTTGACGTGCGGTACGGATGCTTGCAGAGGGGCAGCAGTCTATCGCGATTACTCCAAGGCAGAGACATAGACCAAGGCAGCAGCAGCCGAGTCTAACTGCAAGCCCAGGTACGCTTCACGGGAGTCCTTATGCAATGGATTTCAGGTGTTCAGGTGACTTGTTTTCTACGTCACAATACTGCCCTGACGATATTACATCACATGCACAGGTGCTTCTCCCAGGGATCTTCCATCCGAGCAGCACGACTGGTTGATTGGAAGCACACCCATTAGCAGTTTCCAAGGTTTGGCGCGTGCCCTAATTTAGCATTTGTTGTTTTTGCTTGCTTCTCCATGTTGTTGATGTATCCATGCATACACGTGTGTTGATGTGCGGTACGGATGGTTGCATAGGGGCAGCAGTCTGTCGTGGTTGCTCCAAGGCAGAGACATAGACCAAGGCAGCACTAGCTGGGTCTAACTGCAAGCCCAGGTACACTTCACGGGACTCCTTATGCAATGGATTTCAGGTGTTCAGGTGACTAGTGTTCTGTGTCATAATACGACCCTGACGATATTAAATCACATGCACAAGTGCTTCTCCCATGGATCTTCCGACCGAGCAGCACGACTGGTTGATTGGGAGCACACCCATTGGCAGTTTCCAAGGTTTGGCGCGTGCCCTAATTTAGCCGTTGTTGTTTTTGCTTGCTTCACCATGTTGTTGATGCATCCATGCATACACGTGTGTTGACGTGCAGTATGAATGCTTGCAGAGAGGCAGCAGTCTGTAGATACATAGACCAAGGCAGCACTAGCTGGGTCTAACTGCAAGCCCAGGTACGCTTCATGGGACTCCTTATGCAATGGATTTCAGGTGTTCAAGTGACTAGTGTTCTGCGTCACAATACTGCCCTGATGATATTACATCACATGCACAAGTGCTTCTCCCATGGATCTTCCGTCCAAGCAGCACGACTGGTTGATTGGGAGCACACCCATTGGTAATTTCCAAGGTTTGGCGCATGCCCTAATTTATCAGTTGTTTTTTCTTGCTTCGCCATGTTGTTGATATATCCATGCATACACATGTGCTGACGTGCGGTATGGATGCTTGCATAGGGGCAGCAGTATGTCATGGTTGCTCCAAGGCAGAGACATAGACCAAGGCAGCACCAACTGGGTCTAACTACAAGCCCAGGTACACTTCACGGGACTCCTTATGCAATGGATTTCAGGTATTCAGGTGACTAGTGTTCTACGTAACAATAATGCCCTGGCGATATTACATCACATGCACAGGTGCTTCTCCCGTGGATCTTCCGTCTGAGCAGCAGGACTGGTTGATTGGGAGCACACCCATTGGTAGTTTCCAAGGTTTGGCGCGTGCCCTAATTTAGCAGTTGTTGTTTTTGATTGCTTCGCCATGTTGTTGATGTATCCATGCATACACGTGTGTTGACGTGTGGTACGGATGCTTGTAGAGGGGCAACAGTCTGTCGTGGTTGCTCCAAGGCAGAGACAGACCAAGGAATCACCAACTGGGTCTAACTGCAAGCCCAGGTACGCTTCATGGGACTCCTTATGCAATGGATTTCAGGTGTTCAGGTGACTAGTGTTCTGTGTCACAATACTACCCTGACGATATTACATCACATGCACAGGTGCTTCTCCCATGGATCTTCCATCCGAGCAGCACGACTAGTTGATTGGGAGCACACCCATTGGCAGTTTCCAAGGTTTGGTGCATGCCCTAATTTAGCAGTTGTTGTTTTTGCTTGCTTTGCCATGTTGTTGATGTATCCATACATACACCTTTGCAGAGGGGCAACGGTCATGGATGTTGTTAACATATTGATGTTGTCATGTCTATCTATATGCCAAGTGACTCTAGCACAAGAGGAGAAGCATCATCTTTAGCTCCACAAAATCCCCTATGGGAAGGCTTTAAATCTATGAGACATAGAGCTTTCCACAGATAGTTCCATAATTTATGCTATGGCTGAAAGTAAATGGAGCATTATCAGATGTAAAAATCTAGCATTTTGCTTCAAGCACCCTTGGATTATATACTTGAGGTAATGCAATGATCACGAAATGGTTACTTCAAAATCAACCAAAAAGGATTTCCCACACACTACAAGATTATCTTGATGAATAACAACAACACCTACAGCAACAAAAGCAAGTGATGGAGGGTTAGCTCAAAGATAAAAATGCAGATTCTTGGAAAACTCTGTTTTATTGAGAAATTGTCATTTGCATTATAGCATCCGGAGGAGTATTCTCTTTTGTATATGTCCGCAACATACTCTTAAGCATAAGGGCAGTAATCTTACATCTGAAGAAAGTGGATATTGTATTGTCTCTATAGTTATTCCTATTGACAATGTATAATTCTGTCCATCTAAAATTCCATAGTATATTGATCAAACATTTAATCCATGCCTGGAACTTTCTAAAATATTCCACATATAGCATGCTGGCAGAGTTCTACTGGCAGAGTTTAATTATGCATATTTTTATAGACAACCTGCTCACTAATATTTACATCCTTGATTATATTTTAGCTTTTTTTAACTACTTATGTTTAAATTTTATCAAATACATACCTTTCAGGGTCTTAAGTTGCATTTTCTTGTTGTTGAACTTGTGTTAACTCCATTACATGGGAGATTGAAAGTTTCTGTAGACATCAGGGTGACTTCATGGATGGCTAGTTTATACTTGCTACAACTAGCATTTGATGGTAGTTTATACTTGCTTCTAGATGGCTATGCTTATAGTCTTACTTTTTTCTAAACCTAATATCGCTCTGGAATTTAGGTTTGTTGAATTCAAATTATATTCATGTTGAATTCATACATAGTTAAGGAGTTGAAATCACTGGAAAGAGCATGGATTCAGCTATCAAACCCATTGCAGTTGATACATCAGCTCTACATGACAATATCATGAAGGACAAGATTGATGTTGATATTGTTTCCAGTACTAATGAGTTAGATCAATTTAACTGAAAATCAAAGAAACTCAAACAAGAATAAGGGCAACACTTGACAATTAACAGTAAATTTGCTAAACATGCATGACATATAAGGATTATTTTTCACTCAATGTGTTCATATGGTACTCTTCTAATCTTCAAGCTTCCCCATTGTGCTTTCTTGAAGGTGTAAAATCTAGCTAATTACCTACCAAAAGTGAGGCTCATCACATACTACATATGCGCTCTGCTCTACACCTAATGTGATTTTAGAAAATCAAAAGTAGATATGGGCAGTTATTAGTATAATATCTATATTGTTTTTAGTGGTGTTCATTGATATGTAAGCATATTAATGTATAAAATGATTCAAAGAGAAAGGGAAAGAGAATAAAAGCAGTAGCAAAAACAACTGGCAAGGCATGAAAAAAGAATAATAAGATGAGATAAGACAAGATAATTTTATTAATGTCCAAGTAATGACCACTAAAAGATCAATGGGACTACCGAGTAAATCAATGAGCTTATAAATCAGATCCAAATGCTAAGTCCATTCCTATAAAACAACGATGGAAGAAAAATGTGTTAGTATTAGTATTGGTATCAATATTTATGTATTTTTATGTTTGTTACATATATAAAGATGAATCCAAAACCAAAAACATGAAAGCATGGAGAAGTGGAATATGGCAATGATATGAATACCTGCAACTATAGTAAAGAGTTGAAGGACAAAAACCATTGGTCCTCATGGGGGTGATCAATATCCCTTGAAACCCTCTCTCCTACCATCCAAGGTTGAAGGGAAGAAATGCATGATAAATGTATGATTTGATGATCTGAAAGAGTTGGGAGATAAGATATGAGATATGTATTTATATAAGGCCAAGCATATTTGGTATGGGAAATGAAAAAAACCTGGATTGAGAGTTCTAGGACTCCCTAACAAGGCAATAGAACCATCCTCTAATCTTGTATTAGATATGGCACTTGAAAATGCGAAGCTCTTATATGTCGATCTCGTGTAAATGATAGAAATGGTAGATATTGTACTCTTGGTTGATGTGATGGTTGGTTTATACTTGAAGAAGATGAGACCCAACTTGAAACTACCCAAGGGGGATCCAAAGAGCATGCATGCAATGTTTGAGTGTTGAGGGCAGGGGGCAAGAATTAAGGCTATCCCTTGGTTCCAAAAAGTGCTCCATGTAGACTGCCATCTTGGGAATTTTCCCACTTGGAGGATCAACTCATGCAACCTTAATAAAATGTCAGATGATGTTATCTTTGATAATTTTATTCAATAATGGAAGGCATTATCGAAACTCCAAAAGGATCAAGGAGATTGACAAGACTATAAACGATCTTGAACAAAGGATGATGTTGACCAATTAAGTGAATCAAAATGAATAGAATACATGATTCTTCCAAGCCATGATAACTATTTAGAACCCCCACTATCATTCAATTGGAACACCACCCCTGTCTCTTCCTACTAGTTGAAGGGCCAATTGAATATCTTTTTTTGCAACACCTTCTCCCTCTCTTCCTATTAGTTCAAGGGACAATATGACATGTTATTTTCTATCAACTCCAATTATTTTGGGGTATTGAGCATTGTTCAAAACTATATCTCCACTATTCCTCCTTTGATGCAAGCGTTGAAATGGAATCAAGAAAACGCAGACAACTCAAACTACTTGGATCATGCATGTGCATGGAACTCAACATACTTGAGCAATGTATATACTCATCCTCCTCGAGCATGGATTTATTTTCTATGTATCCTAAGCACGTGTAATGTGGATTTTGTTACAAGGGAGTTTGTTTGGTGTCCCTCCAGTTTGTTGAATTATCTTTTCAAAATATTAATAGAATGTAGATTTTTACAGTTTATCACATTGAAAACTAATTTTTACAATTTAATTGTGTAAGATTTTTTTGTGTCAAAGTATTCCAATGGACACTTTATCTATCCTCAAAGATGGTTTATAGTTTTGAACTCTTATACCTTGATGATGGGTAGAGTGTACAGTCAAACTTAGACAAAAAAAAAATCTCGAACAGTTAATTCTAAAAGAAAGAAAAACAGTTATAAGTTAAAATCCTATTCAGTTTTCTAATTTTAACTGACTAGTTGTTTCTAATCTCTTCCATCCAGAAGAAAGATCCATATTATAATTGCAGCCCCAACTGACATAAATCCATGTTAATTCTGATTCATGTGGCAAATGCTTGCAAAGGGGTATACTGAACTTTGAACTTAAGATTGACTACTTCCTTCTATGAAAATGTGTCCTACATTTAATTACTAAATAATAAAAAATGATTCATCCTGGAGCCAAACTACAGTCATAGATTTACCTCCCTGCATAAGCAAGGAGAGCTAGCACATTCGATTTGGCTCCAATCTTAAGAGAATGAAAAACTTTTCTGAAAATGTCAATCCTGGCTGAAATATGTAAGGCCAGCTCTGATTGTAAAGTTGTGACTTCTCCCAAAAGGAGTGGATTAGTTGGCCCATAGTATGCTGCATGCCATCTTCTTCTCCTTGAAAAGGATATGCATGTCAATTGGATGGCATCCCACATTGAGTGTTATATCTTGAAGTCTCAAAAACTTGCAACTTCTTTTATTGTTGGATGTCTGAGCTACTTCTAATTCTAATATATATTCCATGTTCTTCTTGAAAGTTTGTTGAGTGTTCTGAGAAGTTCATTCAGGTTTCCATTTCAGGTTGAAGCATTTTAGTGTATTCGGACCATCGTTTTAGGTTGAAGCATTTCACGTTGAATCCAAGCACTGAAGACAGAGTTTTCGACCATCATCCAACTTAATATATTGTACATTCCTTGCCTCCATACGTTCACAACTGCAGCATCGAGGAGTGTTATCATGTTCATGCGAAGGACAGTACCTATGTCCCCAAAATGGATGGGCTCTATACTCAATTAAGCCAGCTCTATTTGTTGGGATAAAATGGTTGCAGACATCACATTTTGGATGGTAGATTTCCTTGTAACAAGATTTGTGGTGTGGATCATTTCCTGACATGGAAAACTCATGTTCAGAAATAGGATCGCCACAAGCATGACAACGAGAACACTGAGGATGCCAAATAGCTCCCATACAGCTCAAAAAGCGCCCATAGCCTATGATTGGAACCTTAGAAATTCAACCGGCATAATACTCTAAAGCGCAGAAGATACAGGAACCGTCTGATCATAGGATCGATGGTTGTGATTTGTTTTCCCATTGGGATTTATGCCACATTGACCAGGAGGAATGCTTTATTTGGGTTTATATATCCCATTCTTTTATACTCTATTCGACGTGTAGAGCAAAGGTATGGTGGGGGCTCTGGGTGTTTGGACTCCACGAGAAGATCACCAGCTCAGAGCCCAGGACGACCTGGCAGGCCCCCTACCTTTTGCTACGCATGGCAAATCTGTTCGACGACGTGGTGGTTGATAGGTCAGAGAAACGGTGGTTCGTTGTTGTGCGAGGTGGCAGGCCATGTGGAAATAGTAAAGTGTATAAAAGCTGACGTTGCAGATGTGTAATCCCTTTTGCATGACTATGGCATATTTTTATAACAATTTGTATGTTTACCTATAAGCTAATATAAACAACTTATAACAATTTGTATTTTTACCTTTATGCTAATATAAACAACTTATAATAAATTGCATATGCATTTGTATAAACAACTTTTAATAATACTTTTCAACTTTACATATACATTTGTATAAACAGCTTTTCAACTTTAACT
>LPNX011230809.1:0-26012 GCA_001517045.1 Pseudotsuga menziesii | reverse complement strand
TACTCAAATTTTCATTAATACAACCATTAATAATAATAATAATAACAAAAATAAAAATAAAAGATTCATAAATTTTATAATTATATTAAAAAAACATGAAAAATTTACTAATTTATTTAGATAAGCATGTCTAATTTCATATTAAATGATAAAAATTTCAAATGACATATTATATATATGTATGCGTGTGTGTCATTGGCATGATGTAATGTAACCAGTTCATATAAAAGAATATACTTCTCAATTATGCAAGCATGGAATTTTTATCATTGTATTCCTTCCTTTTCATATGATATCTTTGGTTACTTTTATATTAGCAACTCATGCTTATGAAAACAGCTTAAACAGAATGATGAAACAAAAACAAAGTTTGATGAATGAGGTCTCAAAGAGTGAAGGAGCTAATCAATGATGAAACCCTCATCAAGTGGCTCATTAATTTTAGGCCAAGGTTTACTGGATTTGTGTCACAGTTACAATATCTAGATTGACTGTTCAATGTGTCCATGGACCTACAAGTCTGCATCCAAGATCTTCTTGAAAGCATTAAAACAGTTGCTACTAATTACCATACTTTTCAAAAATTGAGATTCAATTATAACTATAACTTAAATTCAAGAGATTACTGGCAGATTTCTATGACTTGAAAACTTTGAAGGGTGTCAACTTTGATTTTTCATTCAGTGCAATGTTTCTAGGACAACTAAGCTTAGAGGGATTTATTTTTATGTAGTATAGTTTAGGTTTTGACCAATGAATCATACCATTCAAGCTTAGGCTGCTTAATCAATGAAGCATTGTGGAGCACTACAAGCAGTCAGATGCGTTCACAGTAAAGATAAACTAGGCCCATTATGCCATTTTTTTCCATTTCACGATTGAAATAAACTCAACTATAGCAGGTTTAGCATTCTGAGTTCTTTTCACTTCATAATTCAAAGTGAAATTACTATAGTTAGAATTGGCTATGGTAACATATGGCAATTATTGGTTATGTTTATGGAGTTTCTTTGTTCCAATGCATCTTATTAGGTGTTAGTGAGAAAGCAATACACACAAATCTTGTAACAACATTCTTCAACTTGGCTCCTTCCATATTTTGTAAATTTTGATGGCTTTTCTGATATCCACGTTACAATATGTAAAGTATGTCATGTGGCAAATGCTTGCAAAGGGGTATACTGAACTTTGAACTTAAGATTGACTCCTTTCTTCTATGAAAATGTGTCTTATATTTAATTACTAAATAATAAAAAATGATTCATCCTGGAGCCAAACTACAGTCACAGATTTCCCTCCCTACATAAGCAAGGAGAGCTAGCACATTCGCTTTGGCTCCAATCTTCAGAGAATGCAAAACTTTTCTGAAAATACCAATCCTGGCTGAAATATGTAAGGCCAACTCTGATTGTAAAGTTGTGACTTCTCCCGAAAGGAGTGGATTAGTTGGCCCATAGTATGCTGCATGCCATCTTCTTCTCCTTGAAAAGGATATGCATGTCAATTGGATGGCATCCCACATTGACTGTTGTATCTTGAAGTCTCAAAAACTTGCAACTTCTTTTATTGTTGGATGTCTGAGCTACTTCTAATTCTAATATATATTCCCTGTTCTTCTTGAAAGTTTATTGAGTGTTCTGGGAAGTTCATTCAGGTTTCTATTTCAGGTTGAAGCATTTTAGTGTATTCCGACCATCATTTCAGGTTGAATCATTTCAGGATGAAGATTCCTTTCTATGATAGAGGATGAACTTTGAAAGAAGATTCCTTGAAAGAGAGTACATTTGAAGTAAACCATGTGATAGAGGATGAACTTTGATATTTTGTATAGTTGTAGATGAAGACTGAATTTGAAACATTTGCATATATTCATGATGGGGACAACATAAGTAATGAATACATTCCAGAACCATTTGTAGAGTTGATAATATCCTTGTTGCGTGTTACCTTGGTAAAATCTATGTGAAGGGAAAACTGATTTCCCAAGGCATGCCCACTTGGATCTCCACTCAATTCATTGTCCAATGATCATAGTCATACCAATACCCACTTGATGCATATACAACAATTCACATTCCCTTAGGAGAGAGAACCCACCCACTAGGTAGCATATGACCTCACACGCATGCCCAGCAAAATTGTATGACCATGGGGAATGAAGAATGGTTGTGTACGATCATCTAGATTCATTGTGTATGGCTTGCTAGATGCCCAATGGACTTATTGGAAACACATTACTAAATTTCAGAGCTTGAGATTAGAAACTCGGTTGAGATAGTGCAACAGTCCATTAATGGAAGCCATTGATCTTCCTCTTGCAAATCAAACAGTGGGAACTGGGCACAATAGAGTTGTTGCAATTGTTTCGTTTTTATTGGAGAATGAAGCTATGGAGTGGAATAACAAAGCTACAACCTGTAATGGTTTCTCACATTATTAAAAAATAAAATAAACCAAGGCAACACTTAGATATAAAGCAGCTTCCCAAATGTTGTCATACAACGATTAACACAGAATTTAACATCAATTCCATGCAGAGTTTATCATCACAATCCATTGAATGCAATTATAAATGGAAGCCCATAACATAGCAATACAATCACACATTTAATTGACACATAGATTTTACCATGGAAACCCAAATAGAAAAACCAGTTTCAAATGGTTGCTCAGTCTATGTTTCAGCAATGTCTATTACAATACAGCTCATGGCTCTTTGTGTTTCCTCTCTCTTTGTTCAGCCAAAATGCCAAATTCCCTTTGAGAGTCTAGTCACAAAATGCAAATGGTAGCAAGCTAAATCTTGCATTTGTGAAGTTGATGTAGATAAAGCACAGATTGAACAGTAAACATGGATGACTAAATTTTAGAGGGTGGATGGGGAAGTAGTGAGCCCTCTTCAACTTTGAACTGTAGCAAAAGGTAATAAAACTTTAGAATTTTGATGACTTATTAATACTAAGGAAAGTTTATAGAATAACATTGTACACATCTGGAAAGAATTAATTAAAAAACCAGCAAAAAGATTCAAGAGATACCATATTCAGAAAAACATCTGCAATATCATAACCATTTTGGACACGAAAGTACATTCCCCCATAATTATATAAAATCATTGTACACATAATAAGAGTTGTGATACATCCATGCCATAATAGGCAGTACAACAAGAATAAGAAGAAAACATCCACGCCATGGAAATATATATTCATTTTCAAGAATGACTCCTTTCAGAAGGGTCTTTAATGGGAAGACATCTTAGACATCAGAAGTTGCAACTGCCCCTGCTCTTGAAACTATATCTATACGCATCCTCTTGACCTCAGCCTGGTAATCGATGGTAAAAGTATGGAACTGATTAGCAACATTTTTTGCTTCTCTATGAAGAAGTTTCAAATGGTTTATTACAGTGAGAATTTCTTTAATTCTGTCCAACCTTTACATGTCAGAGATTTTCATCATACTCTTCATTCAGTGAACTGGAAAATCTGCATTTCATCATACCATCTGTGCTCTCCCATATTGAAAATGCATGCATTTGTAAGGCTGGAGTAACCATCAGATCAAAAGCAAGGGTACCAACAAGAACATGCCTACAAGTCTTAGCAAATAGTTGCAGAAAAACGTGCATTCAGTCCAACCTTTACATGTCAGAGATTTTCATCATACTCTTCATTCAGTGAACTAAAAAATCTGCATTTCATCATACATTATGCAATCTGTATTGTAGGAAAATGACACTGACTATGTCTGTCAAGTCAGTTAAAAGAGTACAGAAAAGGTATGTTTTTCCAGATTACTTTTATACTAAAATTGATACATAACATTTAATAATAAAATTAGGTTGAAACCTACAGAGACTCAAGCAATTTGCAGGAAGTTTAAAGGAAGCTTATGGTTCAAGACAAGTTATGTGCAGTTTCCAGGTCTTAGTTGCATTAACCTTAATGGACCATATGAACAACTTACAATTTATAGCAGTTTGCAGGTCTTAGTTGCATTAACCTTAGTAGATATAACAAATAATAATAAAACTGAAATGATGATCATCAGTATCATAAGAAACAGTTGATTGCCTTCAAAGAGGTAAGGTTGATACATAGAATTAAATGATAAACTATACAGAAGACTTGTACACACATGGTAAAAGATGAACTGATCTTATCAAAAAAATTGTATTTGAAATCACTTTGTGTCACTGAATAATGTTTTAAGTATTTTACAGGGAACAATAATAATGATAGGCCTTCCATTTACATAATATGGAATATGTACAAGATAGATACATTCTTAATGCAAACAATGTTGAAATAAGGTCTGAGTGTGAGGCCTGAGTATGCACTGATAGATACATTCTTGGTATCTAATATCAGGCTATCAACAAAAAATCATATACCATAGATAGACAAGAAACCATTCCATTAAGTGCCCAAATTTTCTTGCTATTGTGATGCATAGAATTACCCAAAATTGCTTCTTTCATGCCCATGATTAAAAGTGATGTTGTTTGAAGCTCTTTGTTGGAAAGCTACATGTTAAAAGAAAACAAAAAAAATATTTGTAAATGTGAAAAATTAAACAATATACAAAACAACATACTTTAATTTGAAAAAATAAACACAAAGTACGAACAAAATAACACTTCACACCTATCTCTCTTCATACTGCATGCGCGTGGCCTCTTTGTTTTGGCGATAGACTGTGAATAGAATGAAGGGTGATGGTATTTTGATTTCTTATCCTTTGTTTTATTTGGGGTGACAAAGGTCCGTTTGTGACCCCTACGTTGTGTATTTGCATTCTGGACATTTCCATGATTTACAACAGTATTGTCCTCTCCATGTCTGTCACCTTCTTCATTTAGCACATTTTGGACATTTTTGGACATTGGCGGGCCTAAACGAACACAATTGGGTGTCCTGTCAAATATTGGTGAGCCTAAAGGAACAGAAGCAGGTGTCTTGTCAAATATTGGCCTGCCTAAAGGAACACTTTCAAGTGTCATGTCAAATATTGTGGGGCCTAAAAGAACACTACCCGGTGACCTATCAAATATAGGCCTAGAAAATGAATCAAATGAACACTGAATAACATCCACATCTTCACCAACATCAGGGGTTTGACTCATTCCTTCTCCTTGTTCAATGCATTCATTCATGTTTGATGAAGATGGGTCACCAACATATACAATATTTCTCTGCCATTATAAGGAAACAATGTCAATAAAATGGGGTTTCAATAAAGTATTTCCAATGTGTAACAATACAAGGAGCGCGTATACAACTTACAGCGGGTGTCTCTTCAACGGACATGATATTGTCCTCAGGAATTTGTGAAGAGTTGCATACATTTCTCTGTTGCAACGAAAGAATGTTTTTAAAAAGTAAGTTTTTTTAAATACCTTGCAACATTGCTATTATATACAACAAAACAAACATTAATTTGAATAGCAATTGGAAAAAATTACAATACAAGGAGCAGCTTATAAAACTTATACCGAGTGTCTCTTCAACGGACATGATATTGTCCTCAGGACTTTGTGACAAATCAAATGCAACATTTAAATCAATTGGAGTCTTGTCAAATTATGGTGGGCTGAAAGGAACACGTTCAGATGTCTTCTCATGTTGTTGAATGATTTCCTGACTGACACCTCCAGTTGTCATGTCACACAAAGAAAATTCAACATCTTCAAAAATATCAGGGGTTTGATTCAAGTCATATGTAAACGATTGACCCACAGAAATATTATTTCCTTGCAGAAAAGAGGAAATATTGTCAATAAGATGGATATTAATTCAGGGATTTTCAATATGTATGAAAACATCAAGGGGTTTACGAAACGTACGATGACTATCTCTTCAACAGACATGTAATCATCCTTGGGCGAATCAAAAGAGCTATCTAAATATGTCTGTTGCAATGAGAGAATATTCAATATATGTTAGTTCTCCAAATGCCATGCAAGACTGGAATTGAATAGAAATTTGAATAGGAATTGAAAATTCCTACCGACGGTGACTCATTGAAAATTTTTCTTAGGGCCTCCCAATCTTTATATTTGATAACCTTCTTATGAACAATATTCGTAAGTGCATATTTTTTTCACTGGCTCGTACATCGTATTCAGCAACGATTCTTTTGATGCGTGCCACTACATCTTCGCTCAACTCATCTGCACCTTTCACCCTCTATTACAAGAAAAACAAAAATAATAAGCTAAGCCAGCGTCCTTTTTTTAATGTCTGAAAATAAAACATCAATACAAACTTCAAATATCATACCTCACTTTGGACCTCTCGATGAATGGCAGCAGTCTCCACAGCCTTCCTATTCTTCTTGAACCGGTATTCAACGTCGTAATTTTTTCGCTTGCGTTCTCTTTCCATTCTTGATGCAGAACGAAGCTTGTAGTTATGGCCCCACGGGGCACCGACATGCAATGTTATGGGTTCTCACCCATGTACTTGCTCACGATGTTTATTAAATGCACAACACTTGCTGCGTCGCAAACCATTGCACTCAACTCCCAAACAGTAAAAGAAGTTGCTGCCATTACTTTCCTTGATGACTTTATAAGTCAAGTCTTCCTAAAATGGTCAGCCAATAACATATTTAGTTCATGTAGCTCAATACATCAATAACGATATTGGATTGTTCAGATATAACACAAACCTATATTATGGCCATAGTATCAGAAGGCCAACTTTGGTTTCACAAGCCTCCAAGCAAACAAAACCCTGAAAAATAACAACGTTTATACTCTCAGTAACAAATGTTATGCAAGACCATCCATTTTTGAAATCACAAATAAACAGTACAATATAGATGTTCGATTTTACATGCACATCAAATATTATTCCAGGATACCATATAAGCGAAACAAGATACAGATCAATGAACCAAATAGATCGACCAGAAACCAAGAAGAAATTTACAAAATAGAAACTCCTAATCATTGACGTTGAGGTCAAGCTTTTCATCCAAATTATGAGCAAACAACAAGCTCCTAATCTTCCTACGTATAATACCTAGTAGATGGGTTCTGTAAGACAAATAGTTGCAACTGGGGAAAATTTCCAGCCGGGGTAAAGTTCCAAGCAAAGCAGAGTTCCAGCCGGAGCAGAGTTCCAGCCGAGGCAGAGTTCCAACCAGGGCATAGTTCCAGCCGGGGAAAAGATCCATGCAGAGCAGAGTTCCAGCCGGGGCAGAGTTTCAACCAGGGAAAAGATCCATGCAGGGCAGAGTTCCAGACGGGGCAGAGTTCCAGGTCACGGGCAAAGTTCCAATCGGGGCAAAGATCCATGCAGGGCAGAGTTCCATGTAGGGCAAAGTTCCAGACGAGGCAAAGTTCCAGGCAGGGCAGAGTTCCATCCGCGGCAATGATCCAGGCGGGGCAGAGGTCAATACAAGGTATCGTAACGAGTATTTGTCCACCTGTTGAGTCCTAGAAATTCGCAGGCGACAACAGTAAGGGATTCTCCCCAATCAATGTTCCCAACTAGCCCGTTGACTTTTTGGTATAGGGAATCCATCCGCTTTTACGGTCCAGCTACCGTAGGTCAAAATAACAACAAGGGTTTACCGGTTGCGGCCCGGTCCACCGGAATTTGTATTTTTGACTTAAATATGAAATGCAAGTATCTAACTAATCATGCAGGATGGTGAAGGATGCAAAGAGCATTCACAATGTGATGCGCAGGTTCTTACCTCTCGTCTTAGGCTCGCCATGCATCTGAATCACACATGCAGGAATGAGATAAAATGACTACCTATCTATATGCCTACCTATTTAGCTATCTATCTATCTATCTATCTATCTATCCCCGGGAAGCCAGTTTGTAATTAATATGTATGAGTAATGTGGATGCGCACACATAATAATAGCAATTACAGATAGCTGACATTAACTTTTACACGTATGAACAATGAAAAATATTTCACAACTAGATAGCTAATTGTTTATGATCAGCATACATTACTCATGGTGGTTATTTCATAAAATAAATCAGAAATCATTAAACAAAGACATAGGTCATAAAGTTAGAACGATCTCACGATTCACGGATACAATGCTGAAAAACAAAGTAGTTCATCTTTCGACTATCCATGGCAAAACATTTGAAATCCCACCGATCTTCTTTCAACAGGCAAACTGTAATTTTTATTGCAAAAGGAAGTAGTTCTTCTTACAACAACCTTCCAGTCTTACTGGGGAAAAAAGCCATTTTTGCTTCTGCGCTTCCTACTTTTATACAAAAGGTCAAAATGGTTGGGCTGCCCAAAGTGACCTTTGGGATTCCCAACCTTTTGCTTTCCCAATGCTTCATTTCTCAAAACTTTTACAAAAATATTAAATTAATAAAAAGTTGACTGGTCCTCTATGAGGAGGATCCTGCTTGGTTTTCAAAGAATTTTTTCCACGCTGCTGCTTCAGCAACGAGGCCTTCGAAAGCGCACAGCTCTAGGAACTGGATGTTAATTTCAAACTTGTCAACTTGGTTCCTGATGGCCTCGATCCTTGCTGGGCTCAACCGAAGCTGGTCTTCTAGAATCTGTATACTAACGACTGCGTGGCCCACCTCGTTCTTCAGTACTCTATGGCATCAATGGATTGAATCTGTTGCGTCCTGGCCTCTGCATCTTGATGCCTTTTCTGCAATATGTCCACCAAGGTCTCATGATCCGGGAACTCTTCAAACCTAAGCTCAGCCTCTGTCTGGCAGCGGTTGTATGCATTAAGGAACCTTTTAAAATATTCTGAGCATGCTACATGTGTCCTTCGGACAGCCTTCTTAAAGTCTTCAGCAGTGCTGATGGCAAACTCTACTAGGCTGTGATCTCTCCTGAGGGTTTGATGATCTTTGGCTGGTAGTTCTCCTGGAATCTCGGCATCATCTTCTGGTCTTGCCATTCTGGCGTTCAAGACCTCAAGAACATCTTGGGACCTGTCTACGAAATAGGAGAAAGTTTCTATGATCTCCTCTAACCTACTGTCCATCTGAAGAACTTTGCATCTTTCTTCTTCTAGAGCAGTCTGCAGCTGCATCATTTTAGCATTTTGTGCTAGGATATATTCCTTAAATGGCTGCAGATCGACTTGTTGTTCCTTTGTTGTCTCTAGTTCAGCAGCCAGAGAAGCCAGCTGCTCTTTTAGTTCTTTGGTGTATTCAGTATTGGACTCATATATGATATTCTGCTGCGCCTCTAGGTCCTCCACCTTTGCCCTCAATTGTTCCTTCACATTCTTCAGATCTTGAACTTCCTGTTGCGCATTTTCTAGAGCCTCTTGTGCTGTTCCTTTGGCTTGTATCTCCACCTGAAGGACATGGATTTCACCCTTTGTGGATTCCATTTCCCTTAGCACGTGTTCATACTTCCTCTTAAGTCTGCTACCCTCTCATCTTTCTTGTCTCAATGTGTCTTTTAGCTGAGCAGTGGTCTTCTTAGCTGACTCTAATTCAATCATCACCTTGTTTATGTTATCAGCGGAGGCATCAATTAGTGCAGCCCCGGCTCTTATCGTGAGCATAGGATCTTTGTATGTCCCTAGCATGACTGCTGTATCTGTGACCATCTTCCCTGATAGATCTTTTGCCTCCACCTTCTTTTTCGTCCTCTTCATTATTCTTTTAGTGGTCCTGTCATAATATACAGTACTGAAATCAGGGACTTCTTCCCCCTTCTTCTGGACGAAAGGCACTATTTGGAGCATAGGGGTTACAAGAGTGCTAGTAGTAGGTACTTGAAGGATTTGCACCTCAGGGTTTTCCTCTTCCTGACTTTGCCCTGTTGGTGTTTCAGAGGCTGACTGTTGTGTTAACTTTATCTTTTCAGCCTCCTGCCCTTGGAGCTCTTCATTTAGTTTTCTCTGTGCTTCTTCGGCTACTTGTCTAGCTGCCTCTTCTGTTTCTCTGGCTGCTTCTTTTGCTAGTTCAGCTGCTTCCTGGGCAGCTTTCCTTTTCTCTTCTTCTCCCTTCTGCAGCCACTCTGCAGCCTCATTTTCCAGCCTCTAAGCTTCCTCCCTTATCATTTTTGGCTCCTTCTTCAGCTCTGGCTTGTTCAGCTTTGGCCTGCTCTGCCCCTTTTCCACCTTTGGTGGGGTTCTTTGGTTTGAATCTTCTGCTAAGTGCCGTCATGTTTGGGGCATTCCTGAAGACGGATTATTCACTATCGAAATGATGGGTGTACTCGAAAAACACCTTGTGCTTCTTACAGTTCTCAGCTACTTTACCATGAGTGTCATTTCTCCGGAAAGGCATTTCCCCAAAATGGAACTTCCCTAGTTCCTCTATGAATTCGGCAGCTTGTTTCACATTGGTGAATTTACAGCTACCCAGCTTGAATGGTAAAGGGGGATATGCAGTCTTCTTGTGCTGGAACAAGAAATTACCAATTCCGTCAATGACCACCTGCCTGACCGCCTCTTTATGGATTATATAATCCGTTGCGTACTTTGGCAGCAGATAAGGTGTCTTCGACCCTCCATACATTCTAAGATACATACCATTGTCTATCAAGAAGTAATCTCCATGGTCCTCTATCACCTGCATAGCATCTTCCGACATGCAATTACATTCCTTCCGGAAGATAAGCGTGTATAGCGGCATAATGAAATGCTCACAGACCTCTCTGTAATAACTGTGGTACTGATGAGCCCACAATGGTTTGTAAGCTGCATATATAGGCATTCTTTCCCTATCCCAGACACACTTGAGCCCGGCGAAAGGCTGGTTGCATAGTATGCAGTCTATCAAAATTGAACTCATATAGAATTCAGATTTTTTACGTGCTTCTCCTCCTCCCAAGGCTGCAGCTACGCAAGAAAAGAGACTACTTGATACTAGGCTGGCCCAGTTGAAGACTGTTCCTTCTGTCGCCACATGGAATATAAGGGGTATCCACTCAAATTTGAAAAGTCTGCCATTGGCTCTACCAAAGATCCTATTTAGCATCAAAGCTATAAATCTGTAAGGAGCTCTTAAACTCGCTGTATCATAATCCTCGGTTGTTCTGTGTCGATAGAGCTTTCCCGGCAAGAGAATTCTCCTGAGGGTCTCCACCAAATCCATCCTGAGGTTATCCATCCAATCATTGGATAGAAAGACTTGAGGTTCTGGCAGGTGGTAAGCCAACGCCACATATCCAGGGCTAAATGCAACATAGCCCTGACCTTCGACATTTCCTATAAGCAATGTGTTGTTGTTCGTATGGGGCAGAATCCATCTCATTACATCAGAGCATGGGAACAGCTCTGGTCTTGTAGCCACCTTCATGATGGCAGATTTTTCTATGTTGGCGTAAATGGGTTTTTCTTCGAGACCCATGTCTAGGACTTCCCTACGGGAAATCAGTCTGTATATCTCACCCCATTTATACTCAGGCTCAACACCAGAGACACATTGGGTGTCCTCATATATATATTCTGTCTGTGCGACGACCTCTTTTGCTGATTGTTCTTCGACCATAGGGGCCTTCTTTTTCTACCTTTTGGACATTGTAAGTTCTTCCTGCCATGTATAACATTATGACATTAAGCAATTCGAATTTGCGAACATTGTGCAGCAGTTTATTCTTTCTCAAGTGTATCATGACTGTAATGAAATTAAGACATAAGCCCTTCAGGCTGAAGAATTGAACTATCATGCAATACTATGCAATGTGCTAATATCCTATGTTAATGTGCAAGCAAGAAAAGAAACCAACACATGTATGCACAACCCAGCCATGTCCTGACTATCAAAAATACCAGCACGAAATAGACTCAGTCCACTACTGCAATAGAATGAGCAATGTCCTTCTGTTGTATGATACTAAAACTTGATCAATCATAATTTGGCTGGCATTAAATCTACATTATTTCACAGTATGCCATTTTTTCCACGATAACAACTCATAAAGCACAAGTATGAATCTTAAACACAAGGTGCAAATGTATCTTTCCCAATATCATCATTTCGACAACATGGCTTTATCAAGGGTAAAAACTGCAATAGCCTATGCTGCTCACGGGAAGATAGTTACATCAGTGCGGCTATATACTGCGGGCATCAACAAAATTTTCTTGGTATACGACGCTCTCATCAGAACCACTGTACACACTACCTTCAAAATGCAAACACTACAGCGACACAGCCCTCATAGCCACCTAGGGTTTTAGACAGCCAAAGATGACGGACTGCGCGGGACGGTGAGGGCAGAAGTTGGGGTTCGAAACCGGGTAAACGGGAAAATACCAGCGGGGGGAAACATACGACCACCAGAAAACCACCGTAAAACTTCTTTGGGCCTCATCATCGTAAGGGGGACACTGGGTGCAGGTGGCGTAACGGCCGCCTGCACCACGCCTTCATACACTGCGTGCGGGGCGGAAAAAACAGGCTGAGGTCAACAATGATTAAAATGCGAGTCTTAAAGAAAACGCCCCCCTTCCCAAAACGCAAACAGTTAACCTAACGGAAAAACTCAATACGCGGGTGCGAAACGCCGGGCGGGCAAGGAAAACGACTATGGCAAACCAAAACAGCGGTGGACCCTTGTTCATATGTAAAATGGGGTTTTCCTAAAACATCTAACCGCAACTTACAAATCCTGAAAGGAACAAAGCATGGCAAGAATGGCCTACCTGGTAACGACGCCAAGCTGACGGGGCGAGGACGGTTGAGCTTCCAATTGACACCTGGACGCAAACACCGGCACGATAGTCCACGGGGGTAGAGGAATTGACAGCGCAGAGGGGAAAACGACAGCTCGGGCCCAAAACAACAATAGAAAAATCCAAATCCCATCCCCATATATATAAAAAAGTCGCACGTGTGACATGATGTATAGGGCGGGAAACGGATCTGAATCGGGCGGCGAGAACCCCAGACCTTCCGCAACAGCGGACAGTTACCATCCTCAACTCATCCGCAGCGCATGAAAAAATAACGATGATCGGGCATCGGCGGGGACCGAGATCGGAAGCCAACAACTCGGACTACTCCGCAATGGCGGGCTTTCGACTCGGGAGCCCAACATCTTGAGACCCTCCGTAACGACGGACTTTCAAAATACGACACTGTCCGCAACAGAGGAGGGAGCAATAGAAAAGCACTCCGATACAAAGTCGGAAGAAAACCAAAACACACGTCGGAGCGAAAAAGAAATTCAGAACCCGAGATGGTCCGCAAAGTTGGAGGGCAGAATCGAAGATCCGCCCGTAACGGCGGTCGGGGGAATACTTATCCCTTCCGATGAAGAAAACCCAAGGCGCCCGCAACGGTGAAGAATCAAAAATTATCCGCAACAATCAGAGAACCAGAAATCACCCGCAACGGTGGGAGAGGAAATTGGATCAACTCCCGATTCAGCAAGGCTTTGAAGGTATCCAAAAAACAATGATGAGCTTGATTATAGATGGGATTATTTAAGCATTAAAGGAGAAAAACAGCTCAATTGATAGCAATTCAAAGTGCTGTAAAACATTCCAAAAATCCATAGACCAAAATCGAGAAGAAAAACCACCTAAATCAAAGTAGAGGAGGGTCCTAAAATTTTTAGAATTTTGGGAAAATGTTGCAGCTGCAACAATTGGCGACTATCTGGTGAACCCCAGATCTCTGAATTAACTCTCTTTCTCAGCTTAAGACTGTCTGAATAAAATCGAAATCTTCTAGATGTCTGTATTCTTAAGCAAGCCAACTTATGCATTAAATTACTTAGAAGAAGCCCATCTTTTCGGGAAAAGGTAACATCAGCAGTATTTCAGGTCTAAATAATTGTTTTGAGGCTAAATGGATGAGGTTTATTTTACCTACCCTTGGGCAGCTACAGCTTAGACACCACAAGACTGTGACAAAGGGTAACAGTATTATCCTTTTGCTCCTCATTCCCATGCCAATTTGCACTTTTGTGCCTTCTTGAACTTTAGTTCTTTTGATATGAGTCTTCCTGTAAGCCTTTCTTACTGAATTTTAATTCAGGATCCTCTATCCCATAGTGTCTTTTTGTGTGAATGATATATTTCATACTTCAATTCATGGACGGAGAGGATCTTGTGGCCATTTGGTACTTTATGCTTTGAGATTAATGCTTTTTCGAGCTTCGCTTTGAGATGTCTTGCTTCTTTTATGAGTTTTGACTCTTAATATCTTTCAGCCTTTTCTTGTAATTTATGGCATGGGATCATTTATATAAAATAAACTGTTCCACTCTGCTTTCTTTCCATGGGTCTTTTGCTGTCACTCCTTTGGGTATTCAAGATGTGAAATAGATGGAGCCTCGAAATAGTACTTCAAACCTTTTCCACTTCTGAGTTATTTACAGGGGTTAAGTGAGACTTCAATAAATGCATGCCAGTTAGGAATACAGTTACTAGAAGATATTCTATGCTTTAAAGAACAGTCTTTCACTCAAGATTTTAGTTAACAAAGAACCCTGATGTTTCCAGTGCAACCAAGAGCTTGCCTCTTTATTCAAAATCAAAAGGAAAACTAGCAAAGCTATAAAGAAAACAGCAGCAAAGCAAGTAATCAAAAGAAAGAAAACATCAAAGCACTAAAATGAGAAAACAACATAAGCAACAAAGCAATTTATTTATGCACAAAAGAAAACAAAAACAAAAACAAAAAAATTTTCCCATTCCTGAAAAATTATAAAATTAAAAAAACTGAGGAATGAGCTGGATTTAGACATGGATTGCCTAACCATGGTCCAACTGTGTTGTTATTGAAATGGAACCCATATCTAAGATCCTGCAGTCATTTCTTTCAGCCTGAGGGAGTTGAAGGAGCTCAGGCTGAGTGTCCGTCATAGGACTGGCCCTTTTTGAGGTATGATGCTCTAGCTTAAGCTCAGTGAGATAGTTTCCCAGGATAGAATCAGCAGATTCATTTTCTTCCTCTAGCTTAGTGACATTGTGCTTCATATAGGACTCTCTTAGAATCTTAATCAAGTTTGGGCTACCCTTTTGAGGTAACCACAAGTGAGACCAATCTGAAGCAAAGTACCCATTTAGTCTTGCTGTCCAATCTCAGTTCAGGATCATTCCATAACCGTCAGGTATGTCTGCTACTATGATGTCAATGTAATGACATGTCCTTTTATTTGCATATAATCGAATCAGAACGTCCTCCATTTCCCCTACTACTTTGACACTAGTTTTGTCAAATTGAGTGACATCCCAAATAGTAGGTTTTAGCTGCCCGTCAAGTTTTTTGCAAACTGCCAGAGGCATAACATTCATAGACGATCCAGAGTCCACCAAACAATTATGCACCTTATGATTTAAAATCTCAAGAGTCACAAGGAAAGGTGGAGCGCTGGTTTTCCTTGTCTTGATCAACTCGATCTTTTCTTCCACAGGTTGGTTTTTTGTGGGTAACTCCTCTTTAAGTTTGCCAGTTTTTCTTTCCTCATCATCTTCCACCGGTTTGGCAAGTTCAATGAGTGGCTCTGTTTTCTGCCTGCCAGGAATGTCTTTAGGTATGTCATTTTTAGCTTTCACATCAGCCTGCCCCTTTATTTCCTCTTGCAATTCTTGAACCTTTGATATTATTGCATTGTCCTTAATGGCCAGGTTTTCATCTTTTGTGGTTGTAGGAGTATATTGAGACTTGAGAACGTCTTCTTCCGTGTTGAACAGCGAAACCCCATTCTATAAGAAAATAGTATCATCCTCTGGTTTTCTTGTGATCTGTTTCTCCCTTTCCTCCTCACCACTGTCCTTAATCAATTTAGGATCCAACAACTTGTTCATCACCAATGTCATTGAATGTAACCATTGAGGACACTTCTTCTCAGAATGAGGTTGTTGGTGAAAGGTACAGAAATTATCCCTTCCCACTTCTGTTATGTTTATTGATGCCGAATTGGGAGGTGGGACCTGCCATTGATCGTTATCCTCTTTTTTTGAATAGTGAGGCTTATAGGTTTTCTGAATGTCCCTCTCTTTTTCTAGCTCTACAATTCGATTGGACAATTTCTGAAGCACTTTCATCATCTCATGATAATCATGTGGTTGATCTTCTCTAGCTTTAGCCAGCAGTGAGCTTCTTCTTATAGTGGTCTTCTCTTCAAGTGAGTCAGGATAGTCTTCTACACTTTCACTTTCAGCCTCTACCCTTTCAGCCTCTTGATAAGTCTCTACCAGTGTAGGCTTGACTTTCATCTTGGCAAACATGGCCAGCTCAGGTCCTAAGGCTGAGGTATAATACTCAATTAAGACTTTATCTGAAGGTCTGTCCACAGCAGAAAAAAAATTTAAGTACAGTGAAAATCTCTGAGTGAAACTATGTACCTTTTCATTCCTCTCTTTTCTTAACAAACCAAGCCCTTTCATCAACGAGGCATGTGTCTTCTGAGTTGTGTATTTACTTCCGAAAATTCTTTCAAATGTGTCCCAGTTAGGAATGGAGTTTGCGGGTAGACCAAAATACCAAGACGATGCTGCTCCTTTCAAAGTATGAGGGAAAAATCTGCAGACTACATCTTCATACTCCCCAGCCCTTAGCCCTTCTAATGCTAGGTAAAAGCTTTGGAGGTGATCCTCTACAGAAATCCCTTCCTCAGGGTCAAACTTAGGCAAGAGCTTGTCAAAGGCTTGAGGTAAATTATGCAAATGAGGTGTTAAGTTCAGAGGGGACCGAGATCTCCATGCCGGCAGAGGGTTGGGTTGATTACCAGCCATGAGAAAAGGTAAACAGATAAGCCACTGGGAAAAACAATCATTCAAGGATAGCACCAGAAATTGCGAACACTTGGGTTAGGTTGAAAGCTTCAAACATCTGCTGGTAGGATGGTTTCGGGAAATTAAGTTCCACGGCCAGCCTTTTACTAGCGTCCCTCCTTCTAGCGCCAAAATTGTTGAGGCCTGGAAATTCGCAGGCGACAACAGTAAGGGATTCTCCCCAATCAACGTTCCCAACTAGCCCGTTGACTGTTTGATATAGGGAATCCGTCCGGTTTTACGGTCCGGCTACCGTAGGTCAAAGTAACAACAAGGATTTACCGGTTGCGGCCCGGTCCACCAGAATTTGTATTTTTGACTTAAATATGAAATGCAAGTATCTAACTAATCATGCAGGATGGTGAAAGATGCAAAGAGCATTCACAATGTGATGCGCAGGTTCTTACCTCTCGTCTTAGGCTCGCCATGCATCTGAATCACACATGCAGGAAGGAGATAAAATGACTACCTATCTATATGCCTACCTATTTAGCTATCTATCTATCTATCTATCCCCGGGGAGCCAGTTTGTAATTAATATGTATGAGTAATGTGGATACGCACACATAATAAAATCAATTACAGATAGCTGACATTAACTTTTACACGTATGAACAATGAAAAATATTTCACAACCAGATAGCTAATTGTTTATGATCAGCATACATTACTCATGGTGGTTATTTCATAAAATAAATCAGAAATCATTAAACAAAGACATAGGTCATAAAGTTAGAACGATCTCACGATTCACGGATACAATGCTGAAAAACAAAGTAGTTCATCTTTCGACTATCCATGGCAAAACATTTGAAATCCCACCGATCTTCTTTCAACAGGAAAACTGTAATTTTTATTGCAAAAGGAAGTAGTTCTTCTTACAACAACCTTCCAGTCTTACTCGGGAAAAAAGCCCTTTTTGCTTCTACGCTTCCTACTTTTATACAAAAGGTCAAAATGGTTGGGCTGCCCAAAGTGACCTTTGGGCTTCCCAACCTTTTTCTTTCCCAACGCTTCATTTCTCAAAACTTTTACAAAAATATTAAATTAATAAAAAGTTGACCCGTCCTCTATGAGGAGGATCCTGCTTGGTTTTCAAAGAATTTTTTCCATGCTGCTGCTTCAGCATCGAAGCCTTCAAAAGTGCACGGCTCTAGGAACTGGATGTTAATTTCAAACTTGTCAACTTGGTTCCTGATGGCCTCGATCCTTGTTGGGCTCAACCGAAGCTGGTCTTCTAGAATCTGTATACTAACGGCTGTGTGGCCCACCTCATTCTTCAGTACTATGGCATCAATGGATTGAATCTGCTGCGTCCTGGCCTCTGTATCTTGATGCATTTTCTGCAATATGTCCACCAAGGTCTCATGATCCGGGAACTCTTCAAACCTAAGCTCAGCCTCTGTCTGGAAGCGGTTGTATGCATTAAGGAACCTTTTAAAATATTCTGAGCATGCTACCTGTGTCCTTCAGATAGCCTTCTTAAAGTCTTCAGCAGTGCTGATGGCAAATGCTACTAGGCTGTGATCTCTCCTGAGGGTTTGATGATCTTTGGCTAGTAGTTCTCCTGGAATCTCGACATCATCTTCTGGTCTTGCCATTCTGGCGTTCAAGACCTCAAGAACATCTTGGGACCTATCTACAAAATAGGAGGAATTTTCTATGATCTCCTCTAACCTGCTGTCCATCTGAAGAACTTTGCATCTTTCTTCTTCCAGAGCAGTATGCAGTTGCATCATTTTAGCCTTTTGCGCTAGGATATATTCTTTAAATGGCTGCAGATCGACTTGTTGTTCCTTTGTTGTCTCCAGTTCAGCAGTCAGAGAAGCCAGCTGCTCTTTCAGTTCTTTGGTGTATTCAATATTGGACTCATAGATGATATTCTGCTGCGCCTCTAGGTCCTCCACCTTTGCCCTCAATTGTTCATTCTCATTCGTCAGATCTTGAACTTCCTATTGCGCGTTTTCTAGAGCCTCTTGTGATGTTCCCTTGGCTTGTATCTCCACCTGAAGGACATGGATTTCACCCTTTGTGGATTCCATTTCCCTTAGCACATGTCCATACTTCCTCTTAAGTCTGCTACCCTCTCCTCTTTCTTGTCTCAGTGTGTCTTTTATCTAAGCAGTGGTCTTCTTATCTGACTCTAATTCAATCATCACCTTGTTTATGTTATTAGCGGAGGCATCAATTAGTGCAGCCCCGGCTCTTATCATGAGAATAGGATCTTTGTATGTCCCTAGCATGACTGCTGTATCTGTGACCATCTTCCCCGATAGATCTTTCGCCTCCACCTTCTTTTCCGTCCTCCTCATTATTCTTTTAGTGGTCCTGTCATAATATACAGTACTGAAATCAGGGACTTATTCCCTCTTCTTCTGGACGAAAGGCACTATTTGGAGCATAGGGGTTACAGGAGTGCTAGCAGTAGGTACTTGAAGGATTTGCACCTCAGGGTTTTCCTCTTCCTGACTCTGCCCTGTTGGTGTTTCAGAGGCTGACTGTTGTGTTAACTTTATCTTTTCAACCTCCTGCCCTTGGAGCTCTTCATTTAGTTTTCTCTGTGCTTCTTCGGCTGCTTGCCTAGCTGCCTCTTCTGTTTCTCTAGCTGCTTCTTTTGCTAGTTCAGCTGCTTCCTGGGCAGCTTTCCTTTTCTCTTCTTCTCCCTTCTGCAACCACTCTGCAGCCTCATTTTCTAGCCTCTGAGCTTCCTCTCTTATCCTTTTGGCTCCTTCTTCAGCTCTGGCTTGTTCAGCTTTGGCCTGCTCTGCCCCTTTTACACCTTTGGTGGGGTTCTTTGGTTTGAATCTTCTGCTGAGTGCCGTCATGTTTGGGGCATTCCTGAAGACGGATTCTTCACTGTCGAAATGATGGGTGTACTCGAAAAACACCTTGTGCTTCTTACAGTGCTCAGCTAATTTACCATGAGTGTCATTTCTCCGGAAAGGCATTTCCCCAAAATGGAACTTCCCTAGTTCCTCTATGAATTCGGCAGCTTGTTTCACATTGGTGAATTTACAACTACCCAGCTTGAATGGTAAAGGGGGATATGCAGTCTTCTTGTGCTGGAACAAGAAATTACCAATTCCGTCAATGAACACCTGCCTGACCGCCTCTTTATGGATTATATAATCCGTTGCGTACTTTGGCATCAGATAAGGTGTCTTTGACCCTCCATACATTCTAAGATACATACCATTGTCTGTCAAGAAGTAATCTCCATGGTCCTCTATCACCTGCATAGCATCTTCCGACATGCAATTACATTCCTTCCGTAAGATAAGCGTGTATAGCAGCATAATGAAATGCTCACGGACCTCTCTGTAATAACTGTGGTACTGATGAGCCCACAGTGGTTTATAAGCTGTATATATAGGCATTCTTTCCCTATCCCAGACACACTTGAGCCCGGGGAAAGGCTGGTTGCATAGTATGCAGTCTATCAAAATTGAACTCATATAGAATTCAGATTTTTTACGGGCTTCTCCTCCTCCCAAGGCTGCAGCTACGCAAGAAGAGAGACTACTTGATACTAGGCTGGCCCAGTTGAAGACTGTTCCTTCTGTCGCCACATGGAATATAAGGGGTATCCACTCAAATTTGAAAACTCTACCATTGGCTCTACCAAAGATCCTATTTAGCATCAGAGCTATAAATCTGTAAGGAGCTCTTAAACTCGCTGTATCATGATCATCGGTTGTTCTGTGTCGATAGAGCTTTCCCGGCAAGAGCATTCTCCTCAAGGTCTCCACCAAATCCATCCTGAGGTTATCCAGCCAATCATTAGATAGAAATACTTGAGGTTCCGGCAGGTGGTAAGCCAACGCCACATATCCAGGGCTAAATGCAGCATAGCCCTAACCTTTGACATTTGCTATAAGCATTGTGTTGTTGTTCGTATGGGGAAGAATCCATCTCATTACATCAGAGCATGGGAACAGCTCTGGTCTGGTAGCCACTTTCATGATGGCGGATTTTTCTATGTTGGCATAAATGGGTTCTTCTTCGAGACCCATGTCTGGGACTTCCCTGCGGGAAATCAATCTGTATATCTCACCCCATTTATACTCAGGCTCAACACCAGAGACACATTGGGTGTCCTCATATATATATTCTGTCTGTGCGACGACCTCTATTGCTGATTGTTCTTCGACCATAGGGGCCTTCTTTTTCTGCCTTTTGGACATTGTAAGTTCTTCCTGCCATGTATAACATTATGACATTAAGCAATTCGAATTTGCGAACATTGTGCAGCAGTTTATTCTTTCTCAAGTGTATCATGACTATAATGAAATTAAGACATAAGCCCTTCAGGCTGAAGAATTGAACTAGCATGCAATACTGTGCAATGTGCTAATATCCTATGTTAATGTGCAAGCAAGAAAAGAAACCAACACATGTATGCACAACCCAACCATGTCCTGACTATCAAAACTACCAGCATGAAATAGACTCAATCCACTACTGCAATATAATGAGCAATGTCCTTCTGCTGTATGATAATAAAACTTGATCAATCATAATTTGGCTGGCATTAAATCTACATTATTTCACAGTATGCCATTTTTTCCACGATAACAACTCATAAACCACAAATATGAATCTTAAACGCAAGGTGCAAATGTATCTTTCCCAATATCAACATTTCGACGACATGGCTTTATCAAAGGTAAAAAATGCAATAGCCTATGCTGCTCGCGGGAAGATAGTTACATCAATGCGGCTATATACTGCGGGCATCAACAACAATTTCTTGGTATACGACGCTCTCATCGGAACCACTGTACACACTACCTTCAAAATGCAAAGACTACAGTGACACAACCCTCATATCCACCTAGGGTTTCAGACAGCCAAAGACGACGGACTGCGTGGGACAGCGAGGTCAGAAGTTGGGGTTCGATACCGGGTAAACGGGAAAATACCAGCGGGGGGAAACATACGACCACCAGAAAACCACTGTAAAACTTCTTTGGGCCTCATCATCGTAAGGGAGACACTTGGTGCAGGCGGCGTAACGGCCGCCTACACCGCGCCTTCATACACTGCGCGCAGGGCGGAAAAAACAGGCTGAGGTCAACAATGATTAAAATGCGAGTCTTAAAGAAAACGCCCCCCTTCCCAAAATGCAAACAGTTAACCTAACGGCAATACTCAATACGCGGGTGCAAAACGTCGGGCGTGCAAGGAAAACCACTACAGCAAACCAAAACAGCGGTGGACCCTTGTTCGTATGTAAAACGGGGTTTTCCTAAAACATCTAACCGCAGCCTACAAATCCTGAAAGGAACAAAGCATGGCAAGAATGGCCTACCTGGTAACGACGCCAAGCTGACGGGGCGAGGACGGTTGAGCTTCCAATTGACACCTGGACGCAAACACCAGCACCATAGTCCACGGGGGTAGAGGAATCGACAGCGCAGAGGGGAAAACGACAGCTCGGGCCCAAAACAACAATAGAAAAATCCAAATCCCGTCCCCGTATATATAAAAAAGTCGCACGTGTGACATGACATATCGGGCGGGAAACGGATCTGAGTCGGGCAGTGAGAACCCCAGACCTTCCGCAACAGCGGACAGTTACCATCCTCAACTCATCCGCAGCGCGTGAAAAAATAACGATGATCGGGCGTCGGCGGGGACCGAGATCGGAAGCCAACAACTCGGACTACTCCGCAACGGCGGGCTTTCGACTCGGGAGCCCAACATCTTGAGACCCTCCGTAACGGAAGACTTTCAAAATACGACACCGTCCGCAACGGAGGAGGGAGCAATAGAAAAGCACTCTGATACAAAGCCGGAAGAAAACCAAAACACACGTCGAAGCGAAAAAGAAAGTCAAAACCCGAGATGGTCCGCAACGTCGGAGGGCAGAATCGAAGATCCGCCCGCAACGGCGGTCGGGGGAATACTTATCCCTTCCGATGAAGAAAACCCAAGGTGCCCGCAACGGTGAAGAATCAAAAAGTATCCGCAACAGTCAGAGAACCGGAAATCACCCGCAACGGCGGGAGACGAAATTGGATCAACTCCCGATTCAGCAAGGCTTTGAAGGTATCCAAAAAACAATGATGAGCTTGATTATAGATGGGATTATTTAAGCATTAAAGGATAAAAACAGCTCGATTGATAGCAATTCAAAGTGCTGTAAAACATTCCAAAAATACATAGACCAAAACCGAGAAGAAAAACCACCTAAATCAAAGTAGAGGAGGGTCCTAAAAATTTTAAAATTTTGGGAAAATGTTGCAGCTGCAACACCACCATTAGGACATTTTACACGCCAATGATAGGTTTCAAGGCTTTGACAATGCTAGGGAAGGAAATCAAGGGTTATAGGATTTCATTGAAGCTTCTAGGGTTAATGGGCCATGAACAAGGTTTCAAATGGAGCAACCAGGGCAAAAATACCGCCATTGAGGTTGAGGTCAATATTTTCATCCAAATTATGAGCAAACAACAAGCTCCTAATCTTCCTACATATAATACCTAGTAGATGGGTTCTGTAAGACAAATAGTTGTAGTTGGGGCAAAGTTCCAGTCGGAGTTAAGTTCCATGCAAGGCAGAGTTCCAGCCGGTGCAGAGTTCCAGCCGAAGAAAAGATCAATGCAGGGTAGAGTTCCAGCCGGGGTAGAGTTCCAAACAGAGTAGAGTTCCAACCGGGGCAGAGTTCCAGCCGGGAAAAGATCCATGCAGGGCAGAATTGTAGCCGGGGCAGAGTTCCATGTAGGGCAAAATTCCATACAAGACAAAGTTCTAGGTAGGGCAGAGTTCCATGCGCGGCAATGTTCCAGCTATGGCAGAGTTTCACTCGGAGCAAAGTTCCAGGCAGGGCAGAGTTCCAGCTAGGGAAAATATCCATGCAGGGCAGAGTTCCAGACGAGGCAGAGTTCCATGTAGGGCAAAGTTCCAGACGGGGCAAAGTTCCAGGTAGGGCAAAGTTCCATGCGCGGCAATGATCCAGCTATGGCAAAGTTCCAGGCGGGGCATAGTTCTTAGGGATCAAGGTCAATACAAGTTATCGTAACGAATATTTGTCCACCATTAGGACATTTTATACGCCAATGATAAGTTTTAAGGCTTTGACAATGCTAGGGTAGGAAATCAAGGGCTATAGGCTTTCATTGAAGCTTCTGGAGTTAATTGGCCATGAACGAGGTTTCAGGTTTCAAACCACCATATAAGTGAAACAAGATACAGATCAATGAAACAAATAGATCAACCAAAAACCAAGAAGAAATTTACAAAATAGAAACTCAAGCATTTCCATGATGCCATCCAGGGTAAAGTTCCATGCAAGGCAGAGTTCCAGCCAGGGCAGAGTTCCATGCAGGGTTGTAGGCGGCCATGGTTTCAGGCAATGCAAAGTTCCAGTCAAGGTAGAGTTCCAACCCGGGCAAAGTTCCAGCCGGGGCAAAGTTCCAGGCGAGCATAGTTTCAGGTGGGGCAAAGTTCCATCCTAGGCAGAGTTCCATGCACGGCAGAGTTCCAACCGAGGCAGAGTTCCAAGCAGGGAAAAGTTCTTACGGCTCAAAGGTCATGACAAGGTGCCGTAACGAGTATTTGTGCACCAAGAATGGGTCTCGATCCCTTGATCAAGATTGAGGGAGGAGATCAAGGGACTTATATGCCAAATGAAGCTTCTTGGACTAATGGGCCACGATGAAGGCCTTGAATCAACACACATGTTGTAGATTGGATCATTGACCTTTGAATGGGATATAGATGCCATCAGAAGGTTTTGCACAATAGATATTTGTCTAAGGAAACCACATAATCTCTCTAGAGAAAACCTTTGTCCTTTGAGTGGGATATGGTTGCCATTAAGACATTTTCAGCCGAGGCAAAGTTCCAGCCAGGACAAAATCACAGCTCCCTCTAGCAAACTTAACACCACCATTGACCTATCATCTATGGTTTCAGAAAGAAGATGATATAAAGCGCCCAACACTTTTTGTATACTTTTAATCCCGCTGCATTCAAACTGTTTGAAGGAATGTAAGCACATGGCTATATTCACTACTACATTTCGATCCAAAATCCGACGGTTTTTTCCGACGGCGCGTGTTTTTTTTCTTTTAACCATGCCAAAAATCAAAAAGATTAAATTTTTTTTTGAAATGGTGGGGATTAGTGTCGCTTAAGCGACGGCAATGCTCCTAAGTGTCGCTTAAGCGACGGCGCTAAAATTTCTATCCTCCTAAGTGTCGCTTAAGCGACGGCTCTAAAATTGCTTGATTTTTAGGGTGGTGATGTGCCTACATTGAATTATTACTCCAATGCTCTATTTAATGTGAATTATCCCTTCATTTGTATATGTCTCATTTGTATTTGTATGGTTCATGCCCTCATTACAAACTTCCCCCCTCTCTCTCTCTTTTCCAATGACCAACTTACAACCTAACAACCACCCTACTAGGATGTCTATTAATAAGAGATCCCCCTATATTGTAGTCTCTCACCTTGTGTCTCTCAAGGATTTATTAGAGGATATCTTAACACAACCTATTTAGTCAAGGATAAAATAAAGTGATTGAGTAAGAATTCAAGGATTCAATTGAGAAGACTAAAACTACTATTCCTTGTATTTAATACATATATAGTTTAAGTTTGTTTGTAGAATTTTCTTTTAAAGCAAAAGAAGGTCAAAGTAAGGCATATTTTGATTTAGTTAAAGTTTCAAGGCCCACTAATTTAGGAATGATTTCAAGGGCTGTGGGAATAGGAATTTTTATTAAAAGAGAAACAACATAAAAACTAACCCTGAGTTATTCATTGTTTAAATGAAAATTATGAAAAATTGTGGATATTATCAAATGAACCCTTAATGAATTTGTATGTTTGGCCAATGAAAGTTTGGAAATTATCTACTCTCTACTCTCTACTAAGAATCTAGATAAGGCATTGGTAAGAGCCCTATTTATGCTAACAATGAGTTTAAGAGGAATATATTTCTTATGGATTTTTGGTTGGCGATAAAGTATAGGAGAATGAAGGTCCTAGGGAAGAACAGAATTTTCAATTAAAGGATATAGATACCAGGTTTTATACAATTAGTTGCAAGATTAGAGATTTTGTTAATATGATGTTTGCTAGAGGTTCATAATATGAAGACAAATCCTCAAGTAATTGACTGTCATAATGTGTGATTCATGATTACTATAGCAATACATCTATAATCTTTAATAATGACAATGTTAAGGTTGGCATTAAGATTACAAAGGGCTTGAAATTGTGTTTGAATGGGTTAAGCTTGGGGAGGTTGGCATTAAGATTACAAAGAGCTTGAATTTGTGTTTGAAGGGG
>LPNX011230803.1:0-150727 GCA_001517045.1 Pseudotsuga menziesii | reverse complement strand
CTTATTCCGAAGGTCCAGCTTGTACGTATTGTTTTGAAGTGTGTATAGGTGTTTTGATTTACTTACAAATATATATATATATATATACACCTAAGATTAAATTATTAAGCCGACTTGTATATATATATAGATATATAAGCCGACTTTTTTATGTGACATGTGTCATCTCCACGTTGAGCACGGAATTACACTTCTACCTCATACTGGGCTGTAGAATGCGCCTCTCGGCGCAAAAATTCTAAAAATAATAGGAAGATATATTTGTGTAAAAAGAGTGCATTTCTATTGCAAGGGTAGAAAATCACAAATTCTAAAAAACAATCACCCAAAATAGACATCAAATGTGACAGTTATGGTCATTTAAAGATGACAAATAAACCTAGACTACCTACAAATGCCCACACCTTAATGATGTGGCAGTTTATCAGGTGCCTATACAAATTATATGGCAATGTGCCAACAATGACATGAAACTATAGGACTTGATTACATGGTATTGTAATGATTATCACATGAAGGATGATCTATTTCCATGACACTATATGTCCTAATGTTGTGGCACTAGACATCTCAAAGACATGGCAATATACATAATCTAATATGTCACATCATGGAAGTGACACATGTCCTATTGAGTTGGAAAATGTTGAAAATTGTAGATATGTTGTGGAAGCAACACATGTCCTATTTATTTAGCTAAGAATAGACATGGAAAACATATGGTGGTGATGTGGCTTCAATAACACATGGTCGTACTGCATGTCAAATTGTTGATGTTGTGGTAATGTGCAACTTTGTGATTATTCCACATGGAAGTGGTGTGTCACTTTGTGGTTGTATTGTATGAAGGAGTGACTAACAATACATGGTAGAAAACTAATCATAATTCTCCACCCTCTATGCATCCCTTGTTATCCCTCTCAGCCTCCCTCATCTCTCCCTCCATACTTTTCTCCCTCTCCATCCTCCCTTCACTCTCTCCTCCCTTAGTATCCTTATCTCTTACACATTCCCTCTCTCTCTCTCCCCCTCTATCACTCTCTATATTTGTACCTCAATCTCTCTCTCTCTCTCCCTCCCCCTACCTCATTCTTTTCCAATCCCTTCAACACATCCTCGCTACTTCCCTCCCTCCCTCTCTCCCTCTCCCTCTCCCTCTCTCTCTCTCTCGATACATGGTAGGAAACTACTCATAATTCCACACCCTCTGTTCCTCCCTTGTTATCCTTCTAATCCTCCCTCGTCTCTCCCTCTATACTTTTCTCCCTCTCCACCCCCTTCTCCCTCTCATCCCTTAGTCTCCTTCACTCTTAAACGTTCCCTCTCTCTCTCTCTCTCTCTCTCTTAATCACTATCTCTCTCCCCCTTTATCACACACACACACTCTCTCTCTCTTAATCACTATCTCTCTCCCCCTTTATCACACACACACACTCTCTCTCTCTTAATCACTATCTCTCCCCCCCTCTATCACACACACTCTCTCTCTCCACTAAAACAAAACATGCAATTAATGCCTAAAATATTATCGAAATTTAGTGCATTTTAGTTCACGAATTGGGCACTTTTGTCAGTGTCAAACTCAACACCACAATGCATGTTCACTTTGGCGCTGGAAATAGTGCTAGTAATTGCATTGGACATAACGCCTAATTAAGCATAATATATAGCACTGGAAAACGTGGCGCCTGAAACAATGCCTACTTTAGAATTTGGATTAGCTCCTATTTTAGAGCCTAAAATGGAGCTAGAAATAACACCTAAGATGACTTCTAGTTTTCCATCTAGTTTTGCTTCCAATTTTGCTTCTAGTTTTGCTCCTAGTCATGCTTCTTGTTTTTCTTCTAGTATTGCTCCTAGGAAAACATAGCCAGAATTCAACCAGAATTCTTCTTGGAAAGATGAAGAGTCCAGTCATGTGATAGAAGAAGCTGTGACAAAGGAAGAGTTGCTATAGAAGCAGGTGCAAGAGAAGAAGTTCGCAACAGAAGGGAAATATGCGACGAGACCAACCACGATGGAAGGAACCACGATAGAAGGCGTGCAACGCTTGAAAAGGACAACCTGAGAGATTATGGGTAAGAAGTCGGATAGATTCAGACATGCTTTAGGGAATAAAACATATTTGTAATTTGGGCCGATAGTGCCTATTGACAGTTGTAACGGAAATGTATGAGAATAGAAATGATAGCCTCTTGGCTAACAGAATGAAGGTAGTTGATTATGACATGTTAGAGTCTATAAATGGAAGAACCCAAGTTGTGTGCGGGTTGGTCAGTTGGTTGGTTGCTTACTTCCTAGTTGGTCTATGCTAGTCATGGTCGTCTTTGTCTGTTCGTAGATTCAATGAGTTATAGAGTTGTAGAGAAGAGTGAGTCGATCCAGGTTATGTGTGGATCGACAGTGGAGTAAAGGAGAGAGAAAGCGTCAGAGACCTTAGACTAGAGATCATGAGAGGAGAGAAGCCTGGATAGATTGAAGAAGAAGATCTAGAATAGAGTCTACAAGCTGAGTGCACAGATGAAAGGTGCCGTATATTTCTCATTCTAGATGAAGAGTGCCTTTGTGGTTTTTCTTAGGTGGGTTTCCATGTTAAATGTTATTTGTGTGTATATTTTATGAATGTGCTTATGTCGAATGAATGCATGTGTATTTACTTACGAATGAGTCTTTATATGCATATGCCGCACTGTTATTAGTTGGAACCGCTAATAAGAAACTATATTAAATGTTGTAATCTCTGTCGACGAAAAAGTAGAGTCATATCTTGAATACATGCAATAAAAGAAGTAATATAACCACTGTCTTCGGTTGAGCAATGTAGTATGGTTCCAATCCCCACACAACTGTAGGAACATGGTTCTGGAAGTTACCCATAAGAGATATCTCAGTGAGACTGCATTTGCGTCACAAGTGTTGTCAGTTGAGCCCTGCTCTATCGGGTCAGTATCTTGAGATTTGTTTATCAACAAACTAGGGACTGAACCTGGGTCGAAGGGAGAAACGCCAACAATTATGCTTCCTATTTTTCTTTCGGTAATGCATAAAAAATAGATTCATTTTTGGCTTCCTAAATGGCGCCAAATTTTGCTTCAATTATGACGCCCTTTGTTTCTTACAATTTTTTTTACTGGTTTTGCTTCTAGTTTTGCTTCTGATTTTGCTTCCGCTTTTTCTTATGGTCTTTCTTCTAATTTTGCTTCCATTTTTTCTTCTGCTTCTTCTTTTGGTTTTAGTTCAAGTTTTTCTTCTGATTTCGCTTCCAGATTTACATTTGTTGTTGCTTCTAATATGGATTCTATTATGATGTCTTTTGTTGCTTCTAAAATTGCTTCCATTATTACTTATTTGTTTTCTATGTGAATTGCTTCTGATTTTTCTTCCTGTGTAGTGCTAGGTTTTGCTTCGGAGATTGATTCTAGTTTCTTTCTAGTTTAGCGTCAATTGTTGATTCCAAAAGTGATTCTTGCTTTTCTATGATTTATTAATTTAATAATTTCTATTTCTATTTTACTAGTTAAATATATCATGCCTCTTAAATAACTTATATGATTATAGAGTAAGTCATATTGCATTTAAAATATTTTATAGGATAACATTTATAAACAATTTATAGGGAAACAAACATCCATGCAAACTAAGAACGTTATTATACTTATTAAATCTTCATCAAAATAAAATCTACAACAACCAATATATATAAAATAACAATATATTTATTATAACATGATCATCATTTATAATTAAAATAAGTGAGTCAAATATCTATAATTTAATTGAATTTGACAACATCCATCCTGATCAGTAAATTAAAATCATCATACATAGTAAATATCCATCCAAAATTGTCGACCACTTCCAATATATATAAATTCAAAAGTCGATATTGATGAGATCACCATCATATATAACTAAAACAAGTCAAAGTCAAATATGGCAGTAGATCAATAACATGTCAAAATGATACATGTCCAATAGTCGACATAAGTCAAAATGATACATTCCCAAACGATATAAGTCTAAATGATAAATGATGTAACTCATGATACATGTAAAAATGATACAAGCCAAGATGATACATGCCCAAATGATACAAGTCAAAATGATACATGTGAAAATGATACAGCTCAATAATATAGTTATGTTGGTGAAAATGATACATATGATAGTAAACATAAAAGGAAGAATCATAACAATATATAAACAATGATCCATGATGCAATCTATATGATCAAATATGTCGTTGGCTACTACTAGCAATTGTGTCATCATCGTCATCACCATTGTGATCATCATCATCATCTGCCTCGTTGTCTCTTGTATTGACCTCATCATCCTTATCTCCCATGTCGGTACCGGACCCAACATAATCTGGATCTATATCATCATCTGGATCAACTTGATCTTTTGCAAGACCCGTGTTTTGCAAAAAAAACATTAAAAATAAAAAAAAAGTTATTATTTATTTCATACAATAATTTTTTTTTTGTTATATTTCTATTAATACAACATATGAAACACAACCATAATCATAATACATCAACATCAAAGTGCATATGCCATAATAAAATTTCAAATAAGTTACAACTAAGATGCCATTACAATGATGCAAAACATGTAGTAATTCTAATAAACATTAGTAAAGATCATAAAAAAAAATTGTTATACAATTTTACTATCAATTGTAAATTATGGAAACTTGAGTTCATTTGTGTTGTAGCTACTTGCTAAAGCTCTTCTGAAGTCATTTGAGTATCCCATCTCTTCTAGATGGATCCATTCCCACCAATTGGGTCTGCTAAGGAGGTCCTCCTACCACCTCAAAAATGTTGCATAACTATCTCTATGTTCTCCAGTCAATCTTCGAAGAGGTCGATCCCATACTTTGTAAATGGTCCCTTTTTTATCCCTAGTATGATGGAGTCCTCAACATACACAACTCTGTCTAGCCATAACTATACCGAGTGTATTCTAAACTCAACTGTATAACCTTGATCCTCCAAGGATGAAACTGAGAGCACATTCACTCTCAAACAAGGAACATATATAACATGATGTAAGGCTAGAGTCCATCCTGCATCCAACTCAAATATAACAAAAACCTCTCTTCTACTGACTTCTATTTCTTTGTGGATCCCAAATCTCACTAAGCATCTAGTAGCTACTGGTCCAGGTGGTTGAAATAGATCACACTGCCCTGTCATATGGCATGTGGCACCACTTTCCAGATACCACCCATCTTGAGAAATATCCTTTGAATCCAGGAGTAATACCTACTCCTTGAAAAATGTGGAGAATACTCCCTGAATAGCCTGAAATAGTGGAACAAGGGATGATGGTTATACTCAATTATACTTATTAGATTACTATATAATTTTTTTTACCACTGTTTGAATAAATTGAATCAAACCAAAAATATTACAATGCAACGAAACATAGAATAGTTGAACCACACATCAATTTCCATGCTCTTGTTTCAAAGAATAATCTTGGTCATTTTTTTCTCAATTTCCATGAACCTGCTCTAGTTTGGATCATCGTGTTTGTGCACACTCTCAAGCCAAAATCCTTCCAATGATGCCATCATGGAGTCAACAATGTTGTATGTAGTGTTCACCAATTATGTTTATATGAAGAAAATCAATAAGTATTCGTAACTATACATTTTCTCAAATCACACCAAAGGTGCCCTTGATATGTCATTCTCACATGAAACATTATATGCATAACATATATCTTTAAAATCATTTATTTTGTGCACTTGTAGCAAATTCTCAGGGTGTCCTTGAATGGCCTTGGGGTGCCCAGAAAAAATGGCCATAGAACAAAAATTGTATCTTTGGTCATGAAGGTGTCCATTCTGATGGATTTGGGATGTGGGGTTTCAGCTAGGGGACCCCCTGTACTATGACTCAATTTCCCAAAAAAGGTCCTATTGTGCCATCTCTGGAACTAGGGTTCTTCTTACTGAAGGCCATGTCAATTTTTCACAAGGGGGTCAAATTTGACCCATACAATCCCATGCGACCATGGATGACATGAAGACATTCAAAATGGCCATATACATGTGTGGGAATTGACGAAACCCGATTATGTTTCCTGGTTTGGGTTTTGTACCCCTATAACAAATTCTCAAAGTGTTCCTGAATGGTCCTGGGGTGCTTGAAAAAACTAACCATAGAAAAAAATGTGTCTCTAGTCGTGAATCAGTTGATTTCGATGGATTCGAGATTTCAAGTTTCAATTGCGGGACCCCCCATACCGTGACTTAATTTCCTAGAAATGGTCCTATTGTTCCATCTTCAGAACTAGGGTTATGCTAAGTGAAGGCTATGCCAATTTTACGCAAGGGGGTCAAATTTGAGTTGAACACTAACTCCCACATGACCATGGCTAGCGTGGAGACATCCACAATGGAGAGATGTATGTGTGGGAGATGACAAAACCCGATTATGTTTCCCTATTTGGGTTTCGTGCCCTTATAGAAAATTCTCTAAGTGTCCTTGAATGACCCTAGGGTACCTGGAAAAACTAGCCATAGAACCAAAACTATGTCTATGTCTAGCTAATCCATTGATTCCAATGGATTCAAGATTCCGGGTTTCAGCTATGGGACCCCTTTACCGTGACTCAATTTCCTAGAAATTGTTCTATTGTGTCGTCTTCGAAACTAAGGTTATGCATAGTGAAGGCCATATCAATTTTTCATAAGGGGTTCAAATATGAGTCAAACTCTCCCGCATGATTGTGGCCAATGTGAAGACATACACAATGTCAAGACACATGTGTGGTAGCGAATGAAACCCAGTTACATTTCTCGGTTTGGGTTTTGTGCCCCGATAGAAAATTCTCAAATAGTCCATGAATGACTGCAGGGTACCTGGAAAAAATGCCCATAGAACCAAAACTGTGTTTTTCGGTTACGAAGCCATCAATTTTGATGGATTTGAGATGTTGGGTTTCAACTGGGGGACCCCCTGTACTGTGACTCAATTTCCCCAAAAATGTCCTATTATGCCGCCTCCAGAACTATTAGTGTTCTACTCAGTGAAGGCCATGCCAATTTTGCAGAAGGGTGTCAAATTTGAGTTGAATGCTCCTGCATGACCATGGGAAGTGTGGATACATCCACAATGGCCAGATGCATGTGTTGGAGTTGAAGGAACCCAATTATGTTGCCTGTTTTGGGTTTTGTGCCCCCATAGAAAATTCTCTATTCGAAACCAAGTCCCAGAGATAACATAAAAAACAGAAGAAATAGAAAATAAGAGAGTAATCCATGCCTTAACAATCAATAATAGAGATAAATATCAATCCTCTTCGAGGGAGGAACCTCCTTACACAATGTACTAAGTACCCAAGAAAAGATAAGATACAATGGTGACTAAAATGAGAATATCTCCTTCCTATATATAGGAGACAAAGGTGATTAAAATAACAACTAATAGACCCAAGTCGACATAAATAATATGTAATGCGGCACAATATAGGTGCTAATGCGCCACACTATATGGGGTAATGTGCCATCATTAAGGGATTAGCATGCTCCTCCCCTTCAAAAAGTGATGTCCTCAACACTGAAGTAGTTTTGGATGTTGTTGTATAAAGGACTCATCTTCCCATGTTGAATCTTCTGTGGGTAAGTTCTTCCATTTAATGAGATACTCTGGAATAGATCGATTTTGAAGTTGTCTAGTTCTTATTTTAGTGATTTATTCAGGCTCCAAGATGATTTTTCCTTCCCTATCAAGTTCTGGTAATATCATTTGAAATGGTAGCTTGTCACCAATTACCTTCTTTAAACATGAAACATGGAAAAGTGGATGGACTCATGAAGATGCAGGTAGTTCCAATTTGCAAGCCATACTACCAATATTTTGTAACACCTTGTAGGGACCGTAGTATTTAGGTAATAATTTATTATCCTTCTTGGTCTTCTTTAGGGACATCTGTTTGTATGGTTGTAGTCTTAAAAACACTCAATCCCCCACATTAAAGCTTCGTTCACTGCAGTGTTGATTTGCTTGTTGTTTCATTCGATTGTGTGCTAGATTCAGGATGTCCTTTAAGATTTGAAGAACTTGGTGTTGATGCTTCATGTGGTCTTCGACTACTTGAACCTTAGAGGAGTCTCTTATTGAAGATGTGATGGATGGTGGATGATAGCCATAAAGTGCCATAAATGGGGTCATTTTTGCTGATGTATGGAAGGAAGTGTTATACCACCATTTTGCTAAGGGTAACCACTTGACCCATTGTGTTTGTTTATTAGCTACAAAACATCGAAGATACCCTTCCAAATGTTTTTTTATGATCTTTGTTGTCCATCAGATTGATGATAAGATGAGCTATGAGCCAGTTGATTTCCCAAACAAGAAAATAATTCGGTCCAAAAATTTCCAGTGAAAATGGAATCCCTGTCACTTACTATAATATTTGGAGTACCATGTAGTTTTTGGAATATCTCCATAAAAAAATTGGCGATTGTGCTTGCTTTGAAGGGGTGATATAGTGCACATAAGTGTGCATATTTAGTCAGACTATCAATAACCACCATGATGAAACTCTTCACTTCAAACTTTGGTAAACATGTGATAAAATCCATTGAGACCTATTTCCACCTTTGGTTTGGAATGGAAAGTGGTTGTAGGAGACTAAGGGTCTTAATTGTTTCCACTTTATTTTTTTGGCAAACCAAACATTCTCTCATGAATTTCTGAACATCAGTTTTAAGACCCTCGAATTTTTTTTCTTTACCCTATGGTAGGTTTTTAAGAAACTTGAGTGCCCTCCTATCAGTGAGGAGTGGAATTTAAAAAGTACCTTTTTCTTGAGCTGGGAAATCTTACCAATATTTAAGCAATCCTTCTACCATAACAAGTCATATTTCCACCTAAATGTATTAGAGGCACTGGGATCCTACTGCAGATTTTGATTAAATGTCCATATTTCTTTATCATTTTTCCATTTGTCTCTTGCTTCGACTATCCAATCTGGTTGTATGATCAAGATAACATAGAGTAATGCTTCAACATCCTCATCTTTCTTGGAGAGTGCATCTGTGACAACTTTTTTCTTCCCCTTTGTGTATATGATTTCAAAGTCATATCCCAACATCTTTGTCACCCATTTTTGTTTCTCTTTGAAAGATAGCCTTTGTCCCAAGAAGTATTTAAGGCTATCATGATCAGTTTTAACCTTGAAATGTCTTCCTATAAGGTAGGGGCGCCATTGATTCAAGGCATGTAGTATGACGAACATTTCCTTCTCATAAATGGGATTTTTAAAGTTCTTTCCCTTGATTGGATGACTTGGGAAGGAAAGATAGCATCCTTCTTGCATTAGTACAACTCCAATTCCATTTCTTGAAGCATCACATTCCACAATAAAGGTTTTTGTAAAGTCTGGTGTCGCCAAAACATGAGCTTTACACACGGCCTCTTTGAGTTGTTGAAATGATTGAGTTTCCTCTGGAGTCCAAGAAAATGCATCTTTCTTCAGTAACGATGTTAGAGGAGCCTCTATTCTTCCATAGTTCCAAACAAACTTGCAGTAGTACCCTGTCATACGTAAGAATCCTCGAAGATTCTTCAGGGTTTTGGGAATCCACCAGTCCATCATGGATCTAATTTTTTAGGGTCTACCTTGACACCTCCATGAGATAAGATATGACCCAAATACTCTACCTCCTTTATTCCAAATAAACATTTTGATGGTTTTGCATATAGTTCTTCCTCCTTTAGTAGTTGTAGTACCCTGTCAACATATTGAACATGTTCTTCCCAAGACTTGCTCTATATTACTATATTATCAAAGAATACCATCACAAATTTTCTAAGGAAAGGATTGAAAATAGAATTCATCAAACCTTGAAATGTGGAAGGCGCATTTGTGAGACCAAACAACATGACCAAAAATTCATAGTGACCGTGATGAGTTATGAATGTTGTTTTGGTGATGTATTCATCCTTCATTCGAATATGATAATACCTGGAATGAAGATCCAAATTTGTGAAGACAACTACTCTATGTAATTCATCTAACAATTCATCAATGGCAGGAATGTGAAACTAATCTTTAATGGTGATATTTTTGATCTCTCTATAATCAGGATGTGTACACCATGATCCATAAAGCTTGGGTACAATTACCACTAGTGCAGCTTAAGAATTTTGGCTAGGCCTAATTATGCCAACCTTTAACATTTCAACAACCATACACTCAATTTCACTATTTTTCCTATAGGGATATCAGTAAGGTCTGATGTTAGGAGGAACACTGCATGGAATTAAGTGGATAGCAAGATCAAAGTCTCGAATAGGTGGAAGACCTTTGGGAATATCTTCAAATACATTGTAATGCTTATTAATGACCCTGGAGATAGGGAACTTTGAGTTTTGAACATATAATGAGCATAATTGTATTGCAACTACACCTTGATGTCCCCTTTTCAACAAATTTGTCATACCATTCGAGCTTATCACCTTGCTTGTTTTTCCTTTGATACCACTCATATTATTTTCCTTCCAATGAAAATTTCATGAATTTTTTTTGAAAATTAAAATCCATTGTTCCCAATGATTCTAACCATTGGACACCTAGGACAACATTAGCACCACCTATTGGGATAGAAATCATTGGACTATTCAATACATATTCCCCCACAGATAGATTGATATTATGACATTTCCCTGAGCAATTTATAGTTCCTCCACCTGCAATCATTACTTGAAACTCTGGTGTTGGATATACAAAGAAATTAAGAACTTTGGCTAATTTATAGTGAATTAAATTATGATACTACCAGAATCAGTCAATACTATTACCTTCTTCTTTTTTATGTATCCCTCGATCTTGAGATTTTGAGGAGTGCTAATTCCAACCAATGCATGACAAGATATGGAGGTAATTTCTTCTGAAGTATCCTCTTCTATTTCTTCTGAAGTCACCTCTTCTTGAGATGCTTCCTCTTATTTTGGTTCTTCTTCTTCACAATCTATGTAGAATAATTTCTTCTCACCACACTTATGTCCCTTAATATACTTTCTATCACAATTAAAGCATAATCCTTTTGCTCTTATTTCCTCTAGTTGTTGGGGTGTCAACCTTTATGGTGGTTTAGAAGAGGGAGCATTGTTTTCTATGTATGTGTGGAGAAGGCCTTTCTAGTGGTCATTGCCATATTTTTACTTTCAACCTTCCTTTCCATCATGAAATCCTTTTCTAGGTATAATGGTTCAAACGAACACATCTCATGTTGAATTCTATCTTTCAAGGTTCCATAAATTGATCTAACAAATTATCGTCTGAAATATTCTTCACTCTAAGACTTAGCTGCTGAAATTGCTTGATGTGCTCTGTAACTAGACCTTTTTGCTTGAGATTTAGCAACTGGAGAAAGAAGGCGTTTCTATTTATATCCCCATAATTTTCAATCAATTATTCTGTGAATATTGACCAAGAGATAATAGAGTCTTTTTTTACGGTCACAAATCCATTGGTACCATACAAATTGATCAGGTTCTAAATCTAAGGATGCAATAGTTACCTTTTGCAAAGTGGGCACCTGGTGTATATCAAAGAATTGCTACATCTAAAAAATCCACGTGATTGGATCCTTTCCATCAAAATTTCTCATGTAAATCTTGGGGATAAAGTAATTCTTTGGACTTGAGTTAAACCCATAATTTTGTAGTGAGTCATGAACTTTTGAGGACTCCAACTTCTTTCTCTCCAATTGTTTTTCAATTTTCTCCAGACAAGACTGGAATAAGTCCTCTTTTTCCTCCTTATCCTATACATGATGAATAAAGCTATGTTTTATATCCTTCACATTTCCTTCACATTTACTAGCCATCTTATTTTCCAATTTAACTAAGTCAACAATTTTCACATTTCCTTTAATCATATATTCCAACTTGGACACTCTAAAAGATATGTCTTCCATTTCATCATATGTTGCGGATGAATCCTATGGGGGTTTAAGGGGAGTGTGATTATTTTCACTTCCTTTTGGTGTAATTTTTAACAATAAATATATATCCCAACCTAGGGTTTACCAGAAACAAATCTTTCTACTCAAAGCTATTCAAATGAAAAATGACGTACCTTTTTCAAACCCTGATTAGAAGACTATTTTTGGTCCAACTTGTAACTGGTACAAAATTTGAATTTCGAATCCTCTAGGTCTAAAACTTCGGCCTGTGGTACCTTGCTATGTCCTATTTCCAATTCTGCAGGTTTGAACTAATTTGGATGCGACAACAAAAAGTTACTACAGATCTCCCAAATATTCTTATTTTTGTCCTATCCAGAAGAGTGAACTTGTACTATATTCCATGTGTCCAATATTTCATTTATGTAGCTGAAAATTCTACCACATATACCCTGGTCCTTCTTATTTCTGATGTAACTAGTCTCACTCAATTTGGATTTTATATGTCTCATATATGACGTTTTTCCCCATAACACTTGTTTTAGACTAGGCTTTGGACTAGTAAAAAGCCCTAGATTCCTCCGCAATTATCTCCGAAACTGTAATGGATTAGGATCTGAATTTCGTGATGGGGATTTTTCATCCTATTTTAGAAGTGGGTTTTAAACCTATATCTCCGAATCCTTATATAAGAAACGTTGTAGTGAAAATTTCAAGATGGCTTGTTTTGTAGAAGCTAGTCTCGAGGAAAGAGATCTGATACCAAATGTTGTACAACCAAGTCCCAGAAATAGCATAAAAGGGGAAGAAATGGAAAATAAGAGAGTAATCCATGCCTTAAAATTGAATAATAAATATAAATATCAATTCTCTTTGAGGAGGAACCTCCTTACACAATATACTAAGTACCCAAGACAAGATAAGATATAATGATGACTGAAATGAGAATATCGCCTTCCTATATATAGGTGACAAAGGTGACAATAACAACTAGTAGACCCAAGCCAACATAAATAATATGTAATGCACCACAATATAGGGGTTAATGCGCCACACTATATGGGGTAATGTGCCATCATTAAGGGCTTAACTTTCCCAAACTGTCCCTGAATGGCCCCGGGGTGCTTGGAAAAAATGGTCATAGAACGAAAACAATGTCTATGGTCACGAAGCCGTTGATTCCTATGGATTTAGGATGTTGGGTTTCAACTGGGGGAACCCTGTACTATGTCTTAATTTCCCAGAAATAGTCCTATTGTGTTGTCTCCGGAACTAGGGTTCTGCTTAGTGAAGGCCATGCCAATTTTGCACAAGGGTGTCAAATTTGAGCTAAACAATCCCATGTAACTATGGAAAAGATGGAGACATCCACAATGGAAAAATGCATGTGTGGGAGCTAATGAAATCCAGTTACGTCACCCGGTTTGGTTTTCGTGCACCCATAGCAAATTCTCAAAGTGTCCCTGAATGGCTCCAAGTTTCCAGGAAAAAATGGCCACAAAACCAAAACTGTGTTCCGATCGTGAAGTCGTTGATTCTGATATATTTAGGATGAAAATTTTGATCTAGGGGACCATTGTACCATGACTCAGTTTCCCAGAAATGATCCTATTGTGTCGTCTCCGGAACTAGGTTCTACTCTGTGAAAGCCATGCCAATTTTACACAAAGGGTTCAAATTTGAGCAGAACGCTCCCTTGTGATCATGGAAAGAATGGATTCATCCACAATGTCTAGATGCATGTGTGGGAGTTGACAGAACCTAGTTACATTTACCGGTTTGGATTTCGTGCATTGGTAGTAAATTCTCAAAGTGTCCTTGAATGGCCTCGGGGTGCCTGGAAAAAATAGCCATAGAACCAAAACCCTATCTCTAGTCGTGAATCCATTGATTCCAATGGATTTGAGATGATGGTTTTTAGCTGGGGGACCCATCGTACCATGACTCAATTTCCCAGAAAACGATCTTGTTGTGCCGTCTCCGGAACTAGGGTTCTACTCAGTGAAGGCCATGCCAATTTTGCACAAGGGTGTCAAATTTGAGCCAAACACTCCCACGAAATTATGGACAGAGTGGAGACATCCACAATGTCTAGATGCATATGTGGGATATGATGAAACCTGGTTATGTTACCTGGTTTTTGTTTCGTGCGCCTATAGCAAATTCTCGAAGTGTCATGAATGCCCCCGGGGTGCCAGGAAAAAATGGCTACATAACAAAAACCATGTCTCCAGTCATGAAGCCATTGATTCCGATGGATTCAAGATGTTGGGTTTTAGCTAGGGGACCCCCTGTATTGTGACTCAATTTACCAAAAATGTTCCTATTGTGTCGTCTCTAGAACTAGGGTTCTGCTTAATGAAGGCCACGCCAATTTTGCAGAAGGGTTTCAAATTTGAGTTGAACAATCCCACACGACCATGGATAGCATGGAGACATCCAAAATGGTTAGATGCATGTGTGGGAGCTATGGAAATTGGGTTATGTTTCCCATTTTTGGTTTCGTACACCCGTTGAAAATTCTCAGTGTCCCTAAATGGCCTAAGGTTCCAGGAAAATCTGGCCACATTAAAAAACTATGTTTCTAGTCATGAAGCCATTGATTCTGATGGATTCAAGATTTTTGGGTTTGGATGGGGGACCCCCCATACCGTGATTGTCTTTCCCATAAATGGTACTATTGTGCCATCTTTGGAACTAGGGTTTTTCTTAGTGAAGGCTGTGCCAATTTTGCACAAGGGGTTCAAATTTGAGCCGAATGCTCTCGCATGACCATGGCTAATGTGGAGACATACACAATGGCCAGATGCATGTGTGGGAGCTGAATAAATCTTATTACATTTCCTGGTTTGTGTTTCATGCACTCGTAGCAAATTCTCAAAGTGTCCTTGAATGGCCACGAGGTTCTTGGAAAAAATAGCCATAGAACCAAAACCATGTCTCTAGTCATGAAGCCATCGATTCCAATGTATTTAGCATGCCATTTTTCAGTTGGGGGACTCCTCGTACAAGGACTCAATTTCTTAAAAATGGTCCTAATGTTTCGTCTTCAAAACTAGGGTTCTACTCAGTGAAGGCAATGCCAATTTTACATAAGGGGGTCAAATTTGACCTAAACACTCCCGCGTGACTGTGGATACCATGGAGACTTCCAAAATGGCCAAATATGTGTGTGGGAGCTGATGGAATCTGATTATGTTGCTCAGTATGGGTTTCGTGCACTTGTTGCAAATTCTCAAAATGTCCCTGAATGCCCCCAGGTTTCTTGGAAAAAATGACCATAGAACCAAAACCGTGTCTTCAGTCATGAATTCTTCAATTCCAATGGATTCAGGATGCCGATTTTTAGCTAGGGGAACCCCTATACCATGACTCAATTTCCTAAAAATGGTCCTATTGTGTCATCTCTGGAACTAGCATGTTTAGGGTTTAGGGTTTTAAATTTTGGATGGTTTTTATAGTTGCTTAGTATCAATGCTCTACTCATTTTTGTTAAGAAAAGAATAAATTGGAAATCCACAAAGAGGGCATGATATAATATTTTTTTAAAGAATGGTTTATCAGTGGTATAAAGGAGGATATTAGAGCAAAATTCTTGACATATCACCCAATGACATGGTTTGATGCCTCTCAACGAGATTGAGATGAATACACGGTGATAAATGCATAACCCAAAATACCCATTCTTAATCCATTTCCATGTCCCTCTTTTGTACCTACTACCACTCCACTAACATCCTATCCTTGGTGTCTCCACATGTTGACCCTAGTAGAAGTAGATGGACATATTAATTGTTTATTTCTTTGTGATAAACAATGGGTAAAATGAAATTGATGTAAGGAATCAAAATAATTTATCATGGCTATGAACCAACTCTACACACTCTGGGAGATTAATAAGTAATCCATGCTAGATATAAATATTGTAGATTCTACACTTCTTGCTAAGGAAAAAGTATCCTATTCATCATTATGTTTTCAAAGAAATTCATGGTTATGCCCATGTGGTCCAGAATTTCTAAATCATGATAGCAAATGAAGGTATGATAAAATGTGACGGTAAGTGTGAGAATGTGAAACTCCAAATTGGGGACTATTTCCTAAAATACAACATGTTCACTATTGAAATGACTCAATTGTGATGTTGTTCTCGAGAATAATAGTTGTAAACATTAGGTATGGATAAAATGGATTTCAAGGAGTTATTAAAGAGTTTAAAAAAGAAGGATCATAAACACACCCTCTGTTGGACCTAGGGAAAGATAGGAAGAATTCAGTTAGAATTCTTCCCAAGAAGGTAAAGAGTTTGGTCGCAAGAAGGAAAAGGAGCTACGTAGAGGTAGAGAAGGAAGAGTAGAAGAAGATAAGGAAGAAAGAGTTAATGCAAGAAGTAATTGTAGAAGAAGCTGTGAAAGAAGGAGAGAATCCACGACTGGAGATAAGTTGTGACAGAAGATAAGCCATGACAGAAGGAAAGGATGTGATGAGATTAGTCGCGAGGGAGGGAACCATTCTAGAGGAGACGTGCAGCGGCGCAACAATTGAAAACGACAACTCAAGGAAGATTTTTGGTATGAGGTAGGCTAAAATCAATGGAAGTCACACGTGCTATAAGGAATAAAAGCATATTTGTAATTTGGGTCGCTAGTTCCTACTAACAAATGTAACTAGAATAGGAATGACAAGCTACTGGCTAACTGAATGAAGTCGATTGATAGCGACATGTAAGAGTCTATAAGAATTAAGAACCCAGGTTGTGTGTGGGTTGGTTGTTGGTTGTGGCTTGTTGGATGGGGTTCNCTGGCTAACTGAATGAAGTCGATTGATAGCGACATGTAAGAGTCTATAAGAATTAAGAACCCAGGTTGTGTGTGGGTTGGTTGTTGGTTGTGGCTTGTTGGATGGGTTTCTTGGTTGCTTACTTACTTGTTTTACTTGCTTAGTTACTTACTCAGTTAGTTAGTAGATTTTATGTCTGTAAGAAGAGTTGAGTAAAGGGTTAGGGTAATGACAAGGTGGGTTAAACACTTAGGTATAATAGACATAGCTAGATAGGCATTAGACATTCCCTTGGATACCCTTAATTTTCCCCTCTCATGGTATCATATGCACTATATGTGCTTATTCTCAATCAACCTTGGATATTTCATTACTTTCAAATTGCAGTGTTTACAAGTATTTGAAAACAACAAGGAATTTCTACCTCATGGTGTTGATAAGGCATAGTAATATTTAAGTATCTATGCAAAAACATTTAAACATATATGTAGTTAATGTTTAGATCATTCCAAAGGGTTGAAACTAGGAGATTACATACCATTTTCCTTGGAATAACATTTTCTTTGGTGTTCTCTTTCCTTTAGAAATATTCCATTACTTCATTTTTCATTTTCACTTGCAATGTCAGTTAAAACAATAAGTATTTAATTCATAGAACCTTCAATTTTATAACTGAAGCATAAATATTCATAACATGAGATTAAATTTATAATTTAACTCAATACTTGTCTACATGAATATGTATCTTTGCTCCATAAGGATTCCATGGGTGAGATTCAACTCGTTTCTTTCTCTGACACATCCATTATGCACTCATGATTGCAGCTAGCATTTAACATGAATCTCAATTCAAAATTCAATGCAAACCAGAAATTTCACCTTCAACCTAAAAGGATTTTGGATCTTACTTGTGTGAATTTTAATACTTAGGGTTGCTGTAAGAGAAGGTACAAAGCAATAGTAGAAGGAATACAATGTTTCACTTCCAAATGACCCAAAATTTCCATAAATTCAAGGATAAAGGGATAACTTTCAACCCTTTTAGGGCAACTTATTAGTTAATAACCATATTGATAATTCTACCTTGCAGTAGTAATAATGACAATACAAAAATAGTATGACAATAGTGAAAGAAAATCTTTATATTCTTTAGTAGATGTCAAATTATTTATCAATTTGTACTTATACTTTATGCATGTCAAATCATCAAGTGTATGGATGTCAATAACAATGCATTAAGAAGTAGAACATATATAGTTGAAAATCAGATTTGAAAATTTCACAAGTTTTGGACCACTGGAAGGTTCATTAATATGATCAAGATGAAGACCATGTGCATACCTTATCCTTCTCTCAAGTCTGGTGCAAATCCTTTTATCTCTCACAATCCTAGCTAGGGAAAATCAACAAAACCATATCAACCAAGAAGATCCAATATGCAAGAAACACTCCAAATAATCCTCCAAGCCTCTCCTTTTCTTCTTCACAATTATACCCTAGGGTTTTATCACAATATGCTAATATTCAATCTCTAAGGTATAAATCCTAACCTAAGTTACACAAAATGGGGATGAAATGGGGGAAGCGAGGAAATGAGGAAAGGAGGAAACATGACACCCCCCCCCCCCCCCACCCTCCCCCACAATTTTGGAAAAGGGGAAATGCGATATATGTTCGCGACGAGATTCGAACCCGAATGGGGAGTGTAACAACCAAATCTTTCAACTACCTGAGCTACGCCCCATGGAAAAATACACACACACACATATGAGCAAGGACAAAATTATTATAAAACATAAACGTGATATTATTAATTACTTTTCGCTGCAAGATACACTGCCAAGTGGTAAATGATAAATGAGAGAGATAAAATTAAAATTATACATGTGTAAAATCACACTTTACTCATGAACCCAGGTCTATATAATTTCATTTCATTAAATTTTAATTTAAAATTTAATCTATTAACCCTTAATTCCTTCAACCAGTGGGTGGAAAGACACTTTACAGGTCCATTGCTCAAGTTGTGGGATTTTATTGGACATGAAACGTGTTGTGCAGGACAAGAAATAGACTTGAAATGTGTTTCAATATGTATGCACACATTTCAAGGTCATGAAACACATTTTGTATGGACTACAACATGTTTCAATTCCATACCATACATCTTTCAACGTTTTAGGGTGTTTTCGAGGGTGAAACGGGTGTTAGACCTACGTTTCCTGCATTAGAACCTAAACCTAAACCTCCAAGATTCTCCAAGACACTCCAAGAAGACCAAGAAACCCTAGTGAATCAAGACAAAGGGAGATATCAAGTACATGTGAAGACTTTGGAAATACAGAGAGGCTAGTGTGCAATATTCTCTTAGTAACATCTCATTGCAAGTGTGAATACATGCGAGTAAGTGAACATATGTGAATGTAAACACTCTCTCATTACTCCATTTATATCATAGGTATGTCCAATTGTAGAATGCAGGCCTGCAACCTACAATGTGCACTTGTGGCCCAACAATAGTGAGATGTTACACTCTAAAATTCATGTGTCATTATCCAAGGTGATGTCCTGCACAAGAATGGATCCAAGGTGATGCATTTATGCAAGGTAAATTCCATATCCCTCTATTACAAGCCTCCATGGACTCCATTAGTCCTCCTAAGCAATGCACTCCACCATGTCAGTTGTCACTGTAGGAATATTGTCGAATCCCTAGGTGTCTTCAATCCATCTCCAATCCTATCAATAGAAATGCAATATGACACATGCCAACTAGGGCCTAATGATCTCCTCCATGTTTCACAATGCTCTTCATTTCATATTGTAGTGAACTCTCCAAGCAAGTGGATCGTCTAAGGGGTCCAATGAATGGCATCCACCAAATTGTTAAGAGAACTCCAATGCTTAAGGGAAGAACACTAAGCCAACAACCATTGAGGGAAAGCATCCACTAAGAAAGCTATATTAATTGTGAAAATCCATCAAGCACTATCTCACATGTGCCAATCCATCTTGGACTATCCAGGGGCTGAACATACACCATGTACCCCAAATATCAAGAAGCACTCCAAACTTGGTGTAAACATTTTTGGAGTAACTCAGAAAACTAATAAGGCATCCCCTTCTTTGCTAAATAGACCCTCTGATGGTCCATCATTTGTAAAGGATTTCTTACACAAAAGGAGCACAAATCTATAGATTCTTGTTTCTAATGCATCCTATTGAAAATATCTCATATAACATAGATCATGGCGATCATGGAATGCCGCGGGGTTACAATATCATAATAGTAGCATTTTTTGTGCTTTCTAGATTCAAACAACCATCATATGTCATCATTAGGCATATCCATCGTCTCATTTCCTTTTACAAGACAGTTCTACCTGCAATTAAGTTCTCCTTTATAGAGGTCCATTCAACCAAACAAAGTGTGAGTATAATCATTTCATTGAAACATTAAAAGTAACCCATGGAATGATCTAGAAATATAACATACTAATAATTCAATCACTTTTAGGTGTTAATCATATTAAATGCAATGAAAAATCATTCGCTATATATGCTTACTACCACCAATAAGTATCACAATGGAGTCAATATTTATGCGATCAAATAAATGTGCCAATACTCATGGTCATACTTGTTCTGAGAGGTTTTTTTGACGTGTTACTTAGAAAGTGTAGTTTCATTCAACCAAACAAGGTGTGAATATAATCATTTCATTAAAACATCACAATAGCCCATGAAATGATCTAGAAATATAATATACTTAATACTAATAATTCAGTCTCTTTTAGGTGTTAGTCATGTTAAATGCAATGGAAAATAATTATATATGAATTACTTGCACAAATAAGTATCACAATGTAGTCAATATTTATCTGAGCAAACAAACATGCCAATACTCATGGTCACATTTATTTTGAGGGGATCTTTTGAGTTGTTACTTAGAAAGGGTAAGTTTTAAGGATGGATTTAATTTTATATTCTCATCCACCTTAGGTAAAGTCCCTTTCCTTAACAATAATCCATTTTACTCAAGAAACAATGAGGCCGAGTACAAAAAGGGTGATTCCAATTATATTCCCAACAATCACCCCTGTGTTCAATAGATGAGGTTGTTGTCTTGGATTGAGCTTGAAATTTTGGCCCATCAAATTTCCACACACATTCTTGATTTTAACAAATTAAGAAGCAATAAAGTTACTATATCCACCACTTTCAAGATAAATCCTTCCAACAAATTGTCTAAATATTGAATACGCTAAGATCTATATGGTCACACAATTTATCAGGGACCAATCCTATCAGTTAAATATAAAAATTGTCCAACTATAAAACACTGTCAAGCTTTGGAGCTATGGTATAACATCTAAATTCATTGTTGTGAAGATCCAAGTAGGTTAGAGAAGGGAGGTTGGCAATGCGGTCTCCAAGTTCGTTTGGAATGGATCTCTTGTATTCACTCCCCACAACCATGGGTAGCTAGCTAGGTCGTTTAGGCACCTTGCTTATTACATGTAGGATAATATATATTCACCCTATTTCTTGAAATTGTGTATTCAAAAACTTATGGTGGATGACTTTCGACTAAGGTTACAATGATTTAAACAAAGCACTTAATCACATCAACTAATTTAACTCATTTTGTTGGATAACTTCCAGCTAAGGCTACAATAATCTAAACAAAGGACTTAATTTCATCGAATCATTTAGCATCATCTCCTTCAAAGTTTGTTGTGCATTACAATAATTCATTAATTTATAACATATTTAGCAAGTGAGAATTACAAACTTAATTCTCTTATGTGACAAATTTTGTATTGTGTGACATGTCTTTCTTCATGTTTAATTTATCCTAAAATATAGGTGTTGTAGTATGTGAAAGTGATAAACATATTCATTAGTTTTTACTACATGATTATTTTTGTCCAGTTGTGATATGTTGTAGGGATATTTCTATTGTAAACAAGATAAAGCATAGAACTACACATATTTGATGGACATTGTTTATTCTATTATCATTGCTTCTTATCAATTGTTTTACATATTTAAACTTCTACACTTGGGATATTCCTTGAATTTTGGTAATGCAATACGAAATGCCCATTTGTGATTGACTCATAACCAATTTTTTTCTTTGGATTTCTTTTCTTTATACAGATGAAGATGATGAAGACTACGAGGATGATGGTGGAGAAAACCGAAAGTTTGGGTTTATGTTTGGAAACGTTTGATGACTTTGGCGGGCTTGATGTGGATGACCTTGATGAGTTTTTTTTGAATCCTTTTATACAGAATTTTTATATTGTTCAATGTAGAGTGTTTGAATTATTTTAATCTATTTTTTCCACTATATATCTCTTTAATATTGTTACACATTGTTCATAGACATTGAATTTAAATGTATAATATGTTCACAACACTGATGTTTTATTCTAGTGGTGGTGAAGAAACTATAATGATGAAGCACTAGCTTACGAAGTTTATACATTATTTTCAGTGAGGATTAAACAAGTGTTATATGAAAAAAGTCTTTTATTCATTAAAACATCCCAAACATAAGCATGAAAATATCAAAAAGTGGTGAAGAAAGGGCATGCAATAATTATGAATATTCTCAAGGCCTCGGTCTCCAGGGACTAAAAAAGTTAAATATATTTGCTTAAGAGCCACAAAATTTGCATCCTCCACACTTACTAGAGCATATTCCTTGTCTTAGGTTTGTCTCCTAGTACGTATGGAACCTAGGGGATATCTTGGTGACATGCACTGCAGGGCATCATGATTTGTGATAAGGGTGTCTTGACTCTTAGTGATGTATCAAAGGGAATTTCCCAAGAACTTGTATGTTTTGGGGATTGTTATCCCTCATATTTTATGAGGGAAACCTTGCAGATTACTGTGATCCCTCCTATTTTATTATTGTTATCCCTCATATTTAATAGCAACAATTTCTAAGAGGTTACACCAACAGTTTTTGGGTGCCACTTTAAGGTTTGAAATTTAGCCTAAGGCATGGGGGATGGATTCCTAAGGTTAGACCAATAACCATGAAATTTGATCCTTGCTTTAAATTGAGAAAATTTCACTGGTTATGCCTATGTGTATAGCTTGATATATCTACATTTTAAGACACTAGCCTCAAGTTTCTTTTTAGTGTTTTTAGTGTGGTTCTGAGATAACACAATGGTTTGGGGGTTTCCTTGAGGAAAATAGCAAAGTTATGAACATTTGGAACAACACCCTATAGCAGTACCTATAGAGTCATACAGTACTCATGTTCTATCCCTATTCTAGTGGAAGAAATGGTATTTTTTCTACATCGATTTGAGGACAATCCTGATAATATTACGGTAGATCATACCATCGATAAAGTAAATCTCATCATCGTAGGGCAAGTAATCTTGAATCTCATCTCTTCTCACATGGTTGAACATCATTGTTGTAAATGGCACAAATATGCTTTCTTTCATTCAATCATTGCAATCTACTCAACTAACATCCCTAACTCTTTTCAAACCCCCTCCACCTAAAAAATTACAAAACTTGAATACAAGGGCAAATGAATAAGGCTAGAATCTTGATGGTAGATCATATTTCACGAATGATGTATGGATGGAAAATGCAATTTAATTCTAAATTCAAGGAAGTGGGCACGAAATTCCTGGAAAGTAATAGAGGAAGGATATTTTGACAAAGTTGTAGACTGCAACGTCGACTCAAACCTGCCACGTGACACCAAACACAACTCATGCTAGCCCAGACTTGAATATCACCAAAATCTTTGCAAAGTCCATCACGATTGTTCATGCAGTCGATCTAATTCGATTGGCTTCTTTGTCCCTTTTCCTGTCTTGCTTCTCCTGTTTCATATGGTTTTCCATTAAATCAAATAGGAACAAAGCCATAACGTAAGTATCCATCAATACAATTTTTTTTCTTTTTCTTTTCGGTAGGGTAATTCGGTAATGTAAAATTGTATTTTGATAATGAAATTTTAGAAGTTCAAAAATTGTGATGCCACATATGGATTGTAGGCCTCTATTTTTATTTGAGGATCTTTTTGTTAGATTTCAACAATGAAAACTTGTAATTCCAAGTATTATCAAAAACAATTTTGCGGTTATAAGAAATCTCTCTAGAAACCAAGGGACGTTGTTTGTGATGAGATTGGATTACTCCATAACAATATAGCTTTGTGTGGGTTGAGGGAGTTAAGGTTTTTTTGGATGGTCTTGACAACATGCCCCATGGGCCTTCTTACATTAAACCTCTTTCAATTTTGGTTTGATTGCTTTCCTCTAAAGAACTTCCCCAATTATATTCAAGACAAATCATGAGAGGGTGCTTTAGACAACTGTGGGGTGAATTCAATAATCAACATCAATCTATAAGGGGGAATGATAGAGCTTGTTTAATATCAAGTCCTTTGAGCTTGTTTGTAAATTTGTGGGTTTATGGATAATAGAGAGAACTATCAGGGGATAGATTATTGAAAACAATAAGATTAATGGCAATGATCATGAGTTTATTTTCTAGTGATTTTTTCTCCTTGGGAATAAAGGAATGTTATTTTTGAAAGAGGGTTCTAGTTACTTAATAGAGAGAGCTCATGCATGAGATTTTGGCCATCAAGGTTTGATCTAAGATCATAGATATGGGATTCAATGAGCCCATGCTTGACAAGATTCCCCTAAAGCAAGGCCCTTTGTCATGAGCAATATGTAAATCCACATTTTGTGTTTGTCACGAATAATATCATTTTGAGATAACATGTTGTGTTATGATGAAAGATACCCCAAATATTGAGGCAATTCCAAATAAAAACTTCAATCTTGGAAGTCAACTACTCCCCCTTCCCCTTGTAGAGAAATTCATAAGTAAAATGTAGATTCAAGGTTTCCCCTAAAACTCCAAATTTTTTTCTCATCACCATATACCGATTCATATGGTGTCATTTTTGGTCGAATCATGTTAAGTGATATTATGCCACCATTCAAAAAGAGGTAACCACTATACCTATTAGTGTTTCTTTCTTGAGGCCAAACATCTCAAATCATGGTTTCAAGACACTTGTTGATTGTTTTTGTCTAGATATATACATTTAAGAAGGAAAAACGTCCTTGATGACAGAAGGTCCCTAAGCATAGTGAAGGGAAGGATATCATTTACTTGATTTAGTTGATTCTCCATCATTAGTGCCTTTATATTGACCATCGATTTAGCAATAATGCCTTTAGAATTCATGAGAAAACTTCCAAATCATCTATATCATGATATAGCTAACTATGTTGTATTTCCTACTCACATTTAAGTTTTGATAGACATTTTCCAAATTGCAAATTTCTTATATTCATTTAACGTCACTCGAACAACCCACCAAACTTTTCACACTCAATGGATGCTGTCATGATCAGGAAGACTAATTTGGTGTCAATTGTTGAGCTGTGAAACATGAGGGGGCCTACAATTTACTAAATTTTAACACTATAGATGGATTGAAAGCGACCTCCTATAAAGTGGGCTTTGGATCCATCTGCAACTTTAAAATTTAGTAAACTGTAAAAATCCATTATCAAAATTGTAATTTTCCATTGTTGGAGTGGCACAACTAAAAATGACTAAATAAAAGACCAATTCATATTCTTAATGTTATTATTATGTGGTCATTTTTAGTTTAGTTCTTATCTTGAGACCAAGTTGGTCATTTATCTTGGTCATTTTTAGTAAGCTCCCTTAAAATTTATCAAGTTTGGTCATTTATCCCTTGAAAAAATTGTGGTCACCTAGTTACTTATCTCTCATTTTGCACTAGTGCAACAGGCAACCTGGGCCTTTTCTTAAGTCTTTGATGGTCATCAAGTAGTCTTAGGAGGTTTAACTATCAAAGTCTCTAGGGAATCCATTGTGTGCATTTGTCTTCTACCTCTAGAAGGCGAAAGGTGGTTCAAACAACAACAAGTTAAGGTATCAGTCTGTAACCAATTACTAATGGATCAACATCAAAATCCATAGTGGAAAATGGCCACCCTAGATCCTAGTTAAAGAAGGAGTGGGCAGAGCTTTTGGTCTTAATTCAAGGATTCATAACCAATGAAGGAAGGTATAACATTGTTTTCCTTTATCACATGTGTTTCCTTCTGCATTTTACTGGAGAACGCAAGCTCAATTTACCTTACTTATTTCTGAAAAGCCTGATTAAAATGTCCAAGAAGACACATAAAAAATCCAAAACTGCAACATAGTGTTATTCATAAGGAATTAATCAAGCTACTAATTCGGGATGAATTGAATAAGGTTGAAAGAACATGGGACCGCTTCCTTCTCTTCTCTGGTTTAAATATTGAAATTACCCCACAACAATAAAGTGAAGTTGTACCTTCAGGTAGAAATCCTGAGCTAGATAAAGGATCAAATAATTTAGGTGAACATACTTCAAACCCCTAGCAGTTATTACCACCTTCTTCTACGGGGAACTCAAAAAAATAAAATGAAGGACTAAACACAGTAAGGAGAAGTTTAAGAAGAAAACTGCACTTTGCAGTAGTGGAAGGTGAAGGGAGTTCAAAAATTAATAGGTTTTATCCCAGGAAAAGGAAGAAAGAACCAGTGAATTCAGAGAATAAAGTTCAAGAAGCCCCACGTGAGTTAGAGGTTCCACCTGCTGATACAGTTAAAACTACACCTTCGATTGAATTCCATGATTATAAAAAGTTAAAGAAAAGGAAGAAAAAATCATCTAATAAATCATTTCCACCTCAGTAAAAAATTAAATCTTCAGGGGATGAAGAAGTGGAGTTTTTTTATATTTGGACTAAGCAGGAGCAGTCAAGAAATCCTAAGAAAGGTAAGAAGAAAATCCCATGCCATTTTATAGGGAGGAGGCCTCATACCAGGCCGACTACCAAATTAAGGATGACCTCTAAGGCTATGTTTGACCCATCCTTAAAAAGTAAAGCAGTTACCAGTTTGACTACTCTCCTTTAGCTAAAAAGAAGAAGCAACCTAAGGCTAAGTCATCTAAGAAAACTCATAAAGCAAAAGGAAAGCAGGCAATATCAAAGAGCAAGGATGTTGAAAAACCAAAGGTGGTAGAACTTGTGTTTGAAGTAGAGTCACGACCAGAATTGGAAAGGCCCATTTCACCTTCACAAACAAAGTTAGAGAATCCATAAGTGACAGTTTCCAATGCTAAACCAAAAGTCAAGAACATTATGAACCTGCCTTACTCTGATGTGATGAAGAGACATACATAAAATAAAATCCACAAGATATGGAGCAACAACCTACAAAGTCCATTCAACAACAACAACATGAACCAAAGGCTCTAAAGATGGACATTTTGGGAGAAATCACATTGAAGGGTTGATGTTGAAGAATTGAAATTCCACAGTGTCGACACGTATAGTAAATCAATTCACCACTGAAGAATGGTTCCCCGGATCTTATTTTTCATTTTTGCCTCATGTATTTTAATCTTTGAAAGGACTTTCATATGTAAAATCTCCTCATGTAATTTTGGTGGATATATAGATTCCTATAAGGTTCATCATTCAAGATTCGAGTCTTAGGTCTAAGTCAAATTAGTTGTGATATCCCTATAAAACTAGATCTAGAATCCGATGTTGTACTTAATGTAAATATTTTGATGATCTTGGTTAGATTTTGTTCCCGGCTTCTAAAACCTTACGTCCTTTTTTCTATCAATGGATGTCTATAAAGGAAAGAAAGAATATGTAAAGAGGGGTTCGACAAGAGATACTACAATGAACACCTTACTTATGTATATTTTGTTCAGCATCTAATACAAATGGTGAAATTTTAGGCTTAAGATCATTTGCTTATTTTACAGACTATGCTTTCCATATTCATTGTTTTTCATCTCTTGTTTAAATACATAAAAGCTTATTGTAATGCAATTAGTGACCTTTTCTTGTTTAGATCAAAGCATAGTTACAGTTTTCTATTGATTTCCTAAACCTGGAAATTGTATTTGAACATTTATTTTCTAGATCTGTGAATGATACACCGAACTTGATTTTAATTTATGAATATATAGCTACATTCCTATGTGTTCCTGTAATTAGATCTTTGTCTATATCTCAATATTTAGTCTGTTCCTTGAGTAAGTTTTCTATAAGTTGAGAGATTTCATCCTAAGTGTTAAACACTTGTAAACCTTTAGTCCTAAAACCTTACATCCTTGCAACCTTTCCTACTAGACCTACTTTTAAATCTAAACAACATGTCCTCAACTATCTCAAATATATAAAATGTGCTAGGCATGTCCTATTTGCATTCATAAGACATCCTCTATCACTAACACTTGAGTCTGTCCTAGATTCCATTCTAATCAATGATTTTGGCACTTCCAAGAAGGATTGGTATTCCTAAATAGTTAAAGGAGTGCCATGATATCTCAAAGGAAAAATAAATAATATTGGTAAGGGTTTGCATGTAGCCAACTGAGATGTTCCATCCATTAATTATGATTTTATGTTTGTTTATACTATCTCTAGAAGCATTGATAAAGGTGTCATGGGTTGACTTAAAACATGAACCTATAACAAATGAGGCACCTCCAATTAACAAAGTTTCATTTGTGAATTAAGAATGATTTATTTATCTTGCTCCCCTAATCATTGGAGTACCCAAGATATTGCTTATTTATAGTTCATGTTCCAATAACATATTCAAGGATTCAACCACACAGATGTAGAGAAAGGGGAATGGGAGCATCCTTGCCTTATACCCCTTTAACTTTGGAAGAAACCAGTTGGCCTACGCCATTCACTATAGGAGATAACCAAGGTCCTTTCGTACATGCTCTCATCAAATTTATGATTTTTTTAGAGAATCCAAACTTACTGAGAAATTCAAGAAGGAATGAGTGTCTTCCTCAACCAAAAGAGTTTTCCATATCCATTTTGATGATGAAGCATTTCTCCTTTCTAAGCTTGCTAAAATGAATCACCTCCTGAACTAGAAGGATGCTATCTATGATTTGTCTATTTTGGAGAAAGCCACTTTGGTTTTCTGATATGATATTTGGGAGAATTTTCTTCAAGTGGTTAGCAATAACTTAGTCATTATTTTGTAGGATGCGTTACACAACGAGATTGACCATTTTTTTCAATTTTGGAACACATGCCAAAAAGGTGCAGTTGGTGTTGCCCCCAAATTTGGTTTTTGTCTCCGCCTAATGCAGCGTACAACATAAACCAGTTATGATTATATCCCATTTGTCTCTATAAAAGGATATACTAGTGAATCCATTTGGCCCTGATGCTTTGGTTGGCTCCAAGTCCTACATAACAACCAATATTTCAACTTTTGTCATTTATTTATCTAGGTCTTCATTGCCTTTGTCTCCGATTAGGGCGAGAATGACTTGGAGAAGAGTTTCCATGTAAGCAAGGTTTACTTTTTCCTCTCCAGTTAGTAGTTTTTTGAAATTATGACAATATTTTAATAACTCATTACATAAAAATAATTCTCAAAATATAAAAATAAAAGTAATGTCATGGGGGTATTACATAGGTTGTAAATTTGTTGGGATTTAGGATAATCTCTAGAGGTTTAGAGGAAGAGGGGGCTAAAACAAAAGGGGGAGCATGGTTAGGGGCTTGTGAGGGCCTCCTATTTTCTTATTGATTGTGTGCCATTGCTCCTCCCTTTTAGCTTGTGGGGTGGCTAAAAGGGATTTTGAACAATCTTTGGCAAAATTTATGTACTCATAGACAATTTTGTAGTTGAAGGGGAGTTGTTCGTAATCCACCTTTTGTAGGTGAATCCAGTTGTCCAACGAGATTTTGATTACATATGGCACTCCATTCTCCAAGTCTACTTTCACATGGATTCTTGCACAAGTGAACATTCCAACTTGTGGTTCTAATCTGTCTATAAACTTTCCAAAGGTTTTAAGTGACTCGATGCATACATTTGATTAAAATTATTAATATTTTATTACAAGAACAACCCCAAAATTGAATTTTTTTGTTATTTTGAAATTATAGATTCACTGTTTAATTTCAAATTTAATAAAATATGTCTCATCCCAACAGTGAAGAGGAAGATGCGATAATCGAACTCATACGAGAACAACTAATGGAATATCTAGTTCTAAGTTGAAATCCAAGGTCCATTTATTCAAATACATTCCTCCGGAGTCAATGAAATGGGGACCATTTCAGAATATTAGGTCTCTATCTTCTTTTAGCTTGAATACAAAAGTGTAATAGCCTCTTCCACAAAATAAGAAGTTCATCTTGCCCTTTATAAACACCATCCAGTTTTTTGCCAGCCATTTTTCCATCAAGCGGGGGGAGGGCCAAAGACTAGTAAATTGTTTGATCAGACCACACTCTACGAGAGCTAGAGCTTTCATGTGGAAGGTAGAGTGAGGAAGGGAGATTTCAAGTATTGTGGCAAAAGTCTCTTTACAAACTCGAAGAGAGAGGACTTCATTAGCTGCTCCTTGAAGGAGATGACAAGAGCTTGGAATGCCACCTTGGTTGTAGAGTTAAACCTGAAAGGGTCATTAGATAGAGATCATATCAACACAAAATGTAGGGATTGAACGACCTAGGGTTTCAAATATTTAATGACATTAATAACTATCTTATACTTAAAAGTTAAAACCAACTTTGATATAGTAAATGATAAATAAATATTAAAAAATAAACTATGAATCTTTACCATATTGAAAACATTTACCAACCGTAATGTATCAAAAAAATGTTAATGTAACATATTGATTATGATAGTGGTAGTTAATGTAAGCTGAGAGTGGACCTTTGGTCTATAGAACTTAAGTCAAAGTTAGTTAGTTATAATATATATATAATTTTCCAAAATTATAATGAAGCACTCGTTATATTTTTTAATATTTTTTAACCGTTACACTTATACAAAGAAGAGGAATCGATGTTGTGGAGCACCTCATTTCTCCATCAGTCTATTGTCCACAACACAGTCTACTGACATATAACTCTATAACTCTCATCACGGTCTTCAAGGTGGCAAATATTCATTGGCAAGCTTCCTAAGTTATGCTTTTATTCATAAATTCAATTACCGTTATTGATATAGCCGTTTGATCGAAAAGGTTAAATTCAATCCTTTTTTCATTAATCTTCAAAGTTACTTATCAGATTCGATTGTTTTTAATCAATCATTCTCGAAGGTTTGTCCTCTTCCATGAATAGTTCAGAGAGGATGCGAAATTTGGTATTGCTATTTTAGTTTTCTGTGCCTATTGGAATTTAGCTGCAAGACTGCAGCTGAATTTGGAGTTTTGGGCTTGAATAGTACGAGTCGGGGATGCTGTTACTAGAACCTTGCTGAGCAGACTTTTTGAGCTGTTAAACACCTAGGCCTGGTATGTTTTGCATTATATGTGTAATTACTTTGAATGGGAGTTCATTTAACAACCCTCTGATTTTCATTTTGGAATCAGTCTCATATGCCCAGACAAGTTTTGGGACAAACTCTGGCATCACCGAGCTCAGGAAAAGTCAGTTCTTGCGGTCTTCTAAACCTGCTTTTCCATCTGCTGAAACTGTCTGGACAACCAGATTTCAGAAGCCAACAGAACATGTTTGCCAAGGTAAGGGAAATATGCTGGTAACTTTTAGGTCGATCTGCTGAGTTACCTTTGAAATTATGAAACATAGACACTATGTTTATGCTTTTGATTTGGGTACTTTTGAATGCAGGAACAACCCCGCCGCCATATCGAGAAGGGGAGAATTATTTCCAAACCAGCTGGAGAAGCAAAGGGTAAATAGGAGACTTGAAATTGAAAACTGACTATACTTTTAAGTGCTAGACTAGATTATATTTCTAAGAACTATGTATGCATAATGGCAGGTCCTGCAATGGCAGCACCCAATCAGAAGGCACTGCTAGCCAACAAAAACAATAGAAAGGTCTTAGAAGACATTGGCAATGTGGTGGGAGTTTTGAACGCAACATGCAATATTAACAAAGATGGTGTCACGGAGTACGTTGTTTAGTGTTATTTATTGTTTGTTGGGCTATACATACTAAATCAATCCCTTATCAGTTGTCCCTAGTCTTGTCCTTCTGCAGTTGGATTTTTGTTTTTGTGATTCTGTTTTTGTACCCTGTTCTAAACTTGTGGACTGATTACTGTTTCAGGAGGTCTCGAGTAAACTTTGTTGTCAATGCCAACAGGGAAGCCAGTTCCAACATTCAGGTAAGTTTAATCAGAGCATACAATGTAGCAACCTGAATTTCTGTGTTTTAGAAGAGCTGTTGAACTGCGTCTAGGGTTTTTTAAAGGACAACCTCTAGTGGAACTAAACTAGCAACAATACAAAACCTCTGTGGTGATCCAGCTGTTTTGTCAATCTTCCTGCTCAGTATTCTTATTTTCTGGGCCTGTTTGGTTCGTTGTTTTTCTTTTCGTTCCAGGAATCTCATTCTGTTTTCTGTTCTCTGGGAGCCCATTCAGCGGAGCTCACCCGTTTTATTTTTAACCTTTTGATTTCAGCAATCTCAAGCAGAGAATATTGTTGTAAAGGCAGAAGCAAAAGCAGACGCAGCAGTCTGGGGAAATAAACAGAGGCGTACTATCAAAGGGAGGGCTCAACATGCCACCGTTACAGAGAAGAATACTGTCATTTCTATAAATGATAACATAGAGACAATTCCACAAGATGGGGCACTAGAAACACCTAGCCAAGTGAAAGCAAGGAAACCCAACGCACAATCACTGACTGCATCACTAACAGCTAGAAGCAAGGTTTGTTTTATTAAATTTCTATTAGTTCTCGGATACTTTTCCTGTTTCCAAAATGTTCAAATGCAAATAAACAGAAGCCAATGGTACCATGTCCTTGCCCAAATACTCACAGGTTTTATATGGTTTAAGATATCTTTGTGTCTATTTATGCTGTATGTGGGATGAAAATGATTAATAATCTTGATATGGGTATTTCAGGATGCATGCAGGGACTTCCACGAAGTTATCCCTAGCATTGATGATGGAGACCTTGACAATCAATTTGCAGTTGTTGAATATGTTGAAGATATATACAAGTTCTACCGGAAGATTGAGGTATGTCTCTTTGTCAATAATTGCAGTTTTTTGTGAATCCTGAAGGTAAATTTAATTGTATTTCTAAAATTGGTAGCCCTATTTGTCCAGAACATGAGCTGCGTACCTCCAGATTATATGACAGGGCAGATTGAAATCAATGAGAAGATGAGGGCAATCCTCATCGATTGGTTGATAGAGGTACAAAACTGTTCCTTTGCTAGTTCTATGTGATGTAATGCTTAGATCTAGAAGAGGTTTTATTTGGGCTATTTCTTAAGCTTGACTTTCAAATCTTAAACTTTGCAGGTGCATCTGAAATTTGACCTGATGCCAGAGACATTGTATCTCACTGTGAACATCATTGATAGATACCTTTCTATTCAGAGTGTTACAAAGGGGAAATTACAATTAGTGGGTATCACTGCAATGCTTATAGCTTGCAAATATGAAGAAATATGGCCTCCACAGGTAAGATGACTCACTGACATCCATAAGGAGAATATATATAAATACCTTTTGTGTGTATCAGTACAAAAATATTGCATAATGGCTTACAGCAAATTGACATAAGAACTGGTTCATACATGGCTACAGGTCAATGACTTCGTTGGTATCTTGCCAAAAGAATACACATCAGAACAGATGGTGGCTGTGGTAATTATCTCTAAATGATATCTTTTTTTTCATTGCATTACAACAGTCTCCAAAGATGCGGTTTGACTGATAAATTGATAATAATACCTGGCAGGAGCATACAATATTAAATCAACTGAAATTCAATCTTACAGTTCCCACTCCATATGTATTCCTCATCAGGTTTCTGAAGGCAGCTGGTTCCGGCAAAGCGGTAAAGATCTGAACCGGTGGTGCTTCTCTTATATTTCCAGAATAATCCACTGCTGCATTGGTTATATGTGCTTACAAAAAGCATCCAAAAATCTAGCATTCTTAGATTAAATGCCTTGTCCTCATTGTTTTTCTATTAATCATCTGCTGTACTGATTAGTCATAAAATATGTTATCAAAACGCTTCAGATGGAAAATCTGGCATTCTACTTGGTTGAGCTGTGTTTGCTTCATTACAAGATGATTAAATACAGTCCATCAATGCTTGCTGCTGCTGCTGTCTACACTGCTCAATGCACTTTGAGCAAGGACCCTTGTTGGAGTAAAACACTTACCCTTCACACAGGCTACTCTGAAGCAGACCTCAAGTAAGTCTTCTATAAGGAATCATGCTTGTAGTGAGTTACCTTCTAAATATGTCCCATTCCTAGACATCTTAGGTTTCTTCATCAATTACAGGCATGCAATGTGTATATTATATCATTATAATGCCCAAAACATAGGTTATATCAGTGATAGCCAAACATTGTGTATTGATCAACTATAGGTTGGCACTAATCTACTCACATCCTGTCTGGTTTCTATTTAATTGAACTGAAATTTGAGGTCCACACCAAGTGTCACAAAGGGAAAAAGAAAAGAAGGGAGACCCACATCTAGCATCCATCCGTCTTAATCCTAAATTGTTTAACGAGTTTGGACCTGGATTTTTTAATCTATATGCTGAAGAGACTTGAGATTTTTTAATCAATGTGCTAACTAAATTCTAGGTGCTACGCTGTATGTGCATTACTAATTCTGCAAATTGTGAGGTAATAACATTATTTTATCTGTTCCAGGGAATGTGCACACTTCATGGTTAACTTCCATCTGAATGCAGAAGGAAATAAGCTGAGAGTTGTTTACAGGAAGTATTCAATTCCATTTTTTGGTTGTGTTTCTTCTTTAGTCCCTGCCAACTTACCTGGTGATGAAAGTTGCAGCTCCAGCAACTAATAAAATTTGCAGACCTGATTAACTTCTGGAAGCCTACTTGAAGGTTACCCATTCTTCTAAGTCATGTGAAAGACTACCATTTGAGGTGCTGCAGACAGAAAGTTTTGGGTTTTATTCATGTAAATAGCCCTTCACAAGAGATAAGTAAATTTTAGTTTAGTTCTTTCAGTATTTGGATGACATAGACTGGTAAAGATCCTCGGACTTCTGAGTTTCCAGGAAGCAGTAAGGCTTTACTTATCAGGGCTCATACCTGGATTTATTCCATAGGAAATCATAAAACTTTTGTAATCAGATTTTTCCACATTATTTGTTGTGATAGGCTTTATGTCTCAATATATTCTGGTTCATAATATCTCTGTAAAGTAGTAGAGAAGCCAATTGGCTACTACTATTAGGCCTTTGCTTCAACCTTTGAAGGTCTAGCTGATAATCAATTTGATTTTTCAAATAAGCATGAAGGAAACTTTGATATGAGTTTTCTGGTTTTTGTTCCTTATGAGATCATAAAACTTTTGTAATCAGAATTTTCCACATTATTTGTTGTGGTGGGCTTTATGTCTCAATATATTTTGGTTCATAACATCTCTGTATGATGGTAGATAAACCAATTGACTACTACTAGTATTTTAAGTGTAATTTTGCCGGTCCAATTCATAAAGGAAAGTTAGGTATGAGTTTTTCTGGATTTTTTCTATAGGAGATCATGAAACTTTTGTCATCAGAATTTCCTCTATTATTTGTTGTGAAGGAGTTTATGTCTCGATATATTTTGGTTCACAACATCTTTATGAGTTTCAGTGTAAATATTTTGGTCTAAAGTTAAAATAGGCCTCTGCTTCAACCTTTGTAGGCGTAGGTAGTAATCATTGTGAAATTTCAATAAGCATGAAGGAAACATAGATATGTTTCTCTGCAGTTAAACTTCAAAGATCCCGGAGAGAGCCCGTTTAAAACATGGCTCCTCATAATAAGATATTAACATTGACCATAGCATTGTGATTTGGTAAATCAGTGTTCTTCATTATTGCATTATACTGGAGTGTAATAGTAGTTTGTTGTAGAATTGATCTGGCTAATAATGGTTTGTGTTAAGAAATAGTTTGTGATTTTTTCGTCTCTTCTTCTGAATAAAATGGTAACTTTAAGTTCATTATGATTGACAAACTTACATTCTTAAGATGTGCATTGTAATGGTAGTAGTTTGTTGTAGGATTGATCTGCCATGAAAATTCTTATTCAAGTCTCCACTGCTGTAATCTGAATAATGATGATGAAATTTGATTATAAAGATGGTCTCATAGTGCTGGGAGACCAGTTTAAGAGGAAGTGAATAAAATAAATCAGCTCTAAATATAAAAAGCATTTGAGGGGGGTTCGAAGGAGGTAACTGAAGTCCATATGGAGAAATACCTTCTCATCGATAGTAAAAGTGACATATATAAAAAAAATTAAAAAGGTCACCCATTTTGAAGTTGATCATACTCAAAGATGCCACTTATTCATTCACAGCACGCTTAGGATGAATCTAATTAAAAATAAGCAGGAGCTATTCTCCTCCTTTAGAAAACAAAGTTAAAATCAGTTGAGCTATACAACATTCCAACCTAAGATGTTAGGCTAATAATGGTTTATCATTTAAGAAATAGTTTGTGATTTTTTCGTCTCTTCTTCTGAATAAAATGGTAACTTTATAAGTTCATTATGATTAACAAAATTACATTCTTAAGATGTGCATTTGAAAAAATATCCTCAATAGGGCTATCAAAATGAAACATTTAATCCCTCTCAAACAGGTCCTTCATTCCAGTCCAGGAAACAGTGAAAAGCAAGAACCATTAAGTCCATTATACAAACATGTAGCTAATATGATTCCCCTGGTAACCTACAAAAAAAAGCTTGTAGCCTTGATGTAGAAAAAGACTGTCCAGAAGAAATGATGCTTGTAAAATTGATCATGAAAATATTCAGAAATATGGCAATCCCTAGACTCAAGAAATGATGCTTGTAAAATTGATCATGAAAATATTCAGAAATATGGCAATCCCTAGACTCATGAATATGCCAGCTTCCTGATACAAGCTGCAGTCCCAGCTATATTCATTTTCTAAAAGTATGAAAAAAAAGAAATGTTGTTAAAAAAAGAACACAAGACAGCTTGTTTTTCTCAAATATTGGCTTTAGTAGATAGTTTTCCAATATATTAGTTCCCTTCATCCAATTCACAATGACCATTGAATAGCCAAATATCGGAATATTGTGAATGCCTTTTTCAGCTGCAAACATAGTTGACAATTTTAATGCCATGAGCTCCACATCATTATTTGTAACTCCTTCCAAGCCTGCTCTAAACTTTAGAAAATGATCCTCAAACTGAAAAAGAGCCCACCTGCTCCACAAACAAAATGGATTTGGACCATCAGAAAATGATCCTCAGACAAAAGAAAAACCCCCACCTGCTCCACAAAAAGAATGGACTTGGACCATCAAGAAGCCCCAAGCACCACTTTTATCAATCTGTTTTTAATATTTATATGATTAATCTAACAGGTTTCTCTTTTGGTATCTGATCAAAGCCATCTAGAAAAGAGAAACTCTGAAAAACACATAAGGGCTAGCCATATACATATACCTTCCCTTAAAGATCTGGGCATTAAGGGCCATATGATCACTCTAATAGGTTTCTATTTTGTATCTGATCAAAGCCATCTAGAAAAGAAAAACTCTGAAAAACACATAACGGCCAGCCATATACATATATCTTCCCTCAAAGACCTGAGCATTAAGGGCCACTAACAGAGGAAAAGACTTGGGCATTTTAACAACAGAATTACACCACGTGTAGTCTTTCATCAATAGAAACACCACTCCACATTCCTCTAATACGAAGATGCCTCTTGCCAAATCTGAATTGTAAGAGGGCAAGCCATCAACAAATGATTAATATAGCCTCTTTATTAGATGAAATCATTTATTTTAGGTGTTGTATGTGGGAATCAAATCATTTATTTGTGAAGTTTATTCATTTGCTTCTTTCCAGTTACATTGACATTTTTAGCTATAAGTGCACATTGATATTAAAATTAAATATATGTTCACTGGTCACTAAAATGTGTAGTACGAATGTAGAGAGTTTAAAACTGTTACCAATAGAATAAGCTAAGAGAATAAAAAGAATGAAAACATTGAGAAAAACAAATAAAGTGAAAACTTAGAAAATATAAAAGCCATTGAAGTTGTGAGCAAATATCAATAAGATACTCTCATAGCATCAGAGGTCAAGAAGAAATTAGTGATAAGGCTCATATTGATATCTGATAGGGGTTGTTAAACTCATTCATTAATTGATTTTCTTGATACAAACTAATCACAAGATCTTTTCTATAATGGTTGAGCTCCAAGGTCTTACATGGAGGTTATCTTTTCTATAATGGTTGAGCTCCAAGGTCTTACACGGAGATTATTAGCCTAGATCTAGCAATGTGAAATTGAAACATCTAAAACCCAAACATTTATGGTCTTCATACTAAATAAAATTCCCAGAGGAAGAATCCTATGAATCTCAAAACAAAGAATATGGGGTGAAATGATCTTTTGAACCCACGCTCGAAGATAAAGTATGTAGGTATGTGATAGCGTGAAATGAAGTGCTTTCATTCCAATAGGTCGAGAAGAAAATGGTGATAAAGTTCATTCAATTGAGGTTGTTAGCCTAGATTTGACAATGTGAAAAGCTCTAAAGGGATTGTTTTAGTTGACATTGAAACATATCATGGATAATTAAAGTCAAATATATGGTCTTTTTATTCTTTCTAGATAAAAAATCTAGAAAGAAGTATGTGAATTTTTAAACATAAACATAAAGTGGTATTGTCCAATAATTTTATAGTAAATAATGGCGACTTTTGTTTTTGCCATCGTTTTCAACATGTAAGGTAAAAAATATATGTTAATTTTTTATTATAATATTTAGTTTTTATATTAATTCTATCTTCCTTTTGCTATAGTTTCAAGTCATTGAGTTTCTAATCAAATTATTAATTGAATGAGGTAAAACCGTTGGATTGTGTCTTTCTCCACCATGTATTAATAAAGGAGGCATGGTAGGAGCTAGGGAATGAACAACTTAATCGATGAAGAACTATGTTGTTTTAGCTTTGTATTGGAACATTTCTCAAGCCTGATGTAGTTGCAGTGATTTGATATTATTAAAGATCTAAAGTTTTGAAAAGTTGTTGTTTCATTTTCTTGGTTAGTGATATAGTTTAATTCAAGCTTCATCTAATGCAAGCAAGGGATTACCTGTTGGTTCGATGAGTCCTTCTCTCATACCATGTTCTTCTAGTTTTAACTTTTAATTTGTTGCGTGTGTGATTTACTTTGTAGTATTTAATCTATTGATTGAATTGTGTTGATAGTATAAGTGTGTTTGCAGCTAATTGACTTCTTGTTTTTGAATAATTGATTTCGTGTTCCATTATTTTTAACCATAAACTGTAATTCTAAAATGGTATGTTAAATAGTGTATCTATATTAGTGTTCTGTATTCCATATGTCTTGTAATTTATTTAATTTACAATTTCTTCATATCTATGTAGTATTAAATTTACATTGAATTTCACAAACTTTAATTGATGATATAAATACACAGTAAATTTATAATGTATGCACAACTTCAATTCAAATGTAAATTCAAGCTTTTTACAACAACTAAATGCATTATGTCTGCACAGGAATCATGAAAATTGAATTGAATTCTGTGAAATCTAAATATTGCGAGAGCAAATGAACCTTTGTATATAAGTAGTTATATGAGTGGTATCAATATTATAGGTGTGAAATATTTTGATTTAAAGTTTTTAATATTAGTATTTATTCATTCTTTTTAGATTCCATAATTTTTGTAATTAGTTTCTACATTACATTTTCATATGAATTTTAGAAGCTTTATTTCAGATTAATTAGGCTTATTGTTCCTTTTGATTAGTTAGAAGCTTTATTTCAGATTAGTTAGGCTTATTGTTAGATCACATAGTTCTACTTTGTAGAGGTTTGGCTTTCATTTAGTTAGTGTTTTATTGTTACATTATAATTTCATTTTTTATTTCTTATTATAAATTAAATAGCTTTAATCACTAAAGGAAGATCTGAGAATGACCTTGTAGTGATGGGAATCATCCTAAGGTGTTAATTTATTCCTAGTCAATGTAGTTCATTTCCATTTACTTGTTTCACTTATCGTATTGAAGTGTGTTTGTCGGCATTTAGATTAAGCTAGATTAGGTTCCAAACCCACACATACAATGCTTGCACCTCTAAATTTGTGATTACCTCAGTTGATAATTAAATGTCAAATAATTAGCATATATTTAGCTCGACAAATAGAACATATGGAGATGAAATAATCTTTGGACCCGCTCTCTGAAAGACAACCTATAGGTACATTGATAGCGTGAAATGTAGTGCTTTCACTCCAATAGGTTGAGAAAAAATTGTTGACAAGGTTAATATTGATTTTCAATAGGGGTTGTTGAACCCTATATTCATTAATTGATCTTCTAAAGGCACATTGATCACAAGATATTGTGTCATGGTTGCTCCAAGGTCATACATTGAGGTTATTAGCCTAATTTGACAATGGAAAAGATCTAGAGGAGATGGTTTTATGTCAAAATTGAAACATCTCATGCATAATTAAATCCAAACACTTATGGTCCTCATACTCTATAAAATTCCCAAGGAAGAACCATGTGAATTTTTAAATAGGGACTGGTGTCACTGAAAAAATATAAAATAAATAGAGCATATGAAGATGAAATGATCATTGAACACATGCTATCAAAGACAAAACATATAGATATGTTGATAGTGTGAAATATGGTGCTTTAACTCCAATTGAAACTAATGGGAACAAACTTGATTATGTGTTGAAGGAAATATGATTTCATCCTCTTGAGAGAAGATACACTATAGTTCATATTTAGTCATTATGGAGGCATAAATAAATTGGGAGTAATGTAGGAGATTAAGTGTTAGAAGCTCTCCCAAATCCAATTATATTGCCTTCATTTGGGCTTTGTAAATTTCCTCACTAATCCAATTATTATTTTATTGTTGTGTAAGATGAACATCAGTAGAAAACAAATGGGGAGGTATGCCAATATCCAATTGTTGTATAAGCTTAGAAGCTTCAATATGACAACTAAATTTATATCCTTGCCAATAATGGTATAAATATTGGAGTTCTAAATATAAGTATATATTGTGTGTTAAATGAGAATCAACCATGCACTAAATCATGTGCAAAATATTTGTAGTATGGAATATAATTCAAATGAAAAGAGGATTTGTCCCAAACTTTATTAGGAGGAGCATGTGTAAAATTCATTTAAAATATAAAATAAATAGAGAATATGAAGATAAAATGATCATCAAACACATGCTATCAAAGACAAAACCTATAGATATGTTGATAGTGTGAAATATGGTGCTTTAACTCTAATTTAAAGTAATGGGAACAAAATTGATTATGTGTTGAAGACAACATGATTTCATCCTCTTGAGAGAAGATACACTATAGTTCATATTTAGTCATTATGGAGGCATAAATAAATTTGGGAGTAATGTAGGATATTAAGTGTTAGAAGCTCTCCCAAATCCAATTATATTGCCTTCATTTGGGATTTGTAAATTTCCTGACTAATCCCATTATTATTTTATTGTTGCGTAAGATGAACATCAGTAGAAAACAATTGGGGAGGTGCCAATATCCAATTGTTGCATAAGCTTAGAAACTTCGATATGCCAACTAAATTTATATCCTTGCCAATAAGGGCATAAAGATTTGAGTTCTAAATATAAGTATATATTGTGTGTTAAATGAGAATCAACCATACACCAAATCATGTGCAACATATTTGTAGTATGGAATATAATTCAAATGAAAAGAGGATTTGTCCCAAATTTTATTAGGAGGATCAGGTGTAGAATTCATTTAGTTTTCTCAAATACATTTTGAGAGCATAGTGATATGAACTTTCTTGATTCTACTATAACATGTATATCTGAAATATTGCAACTTTGAATAACCGTTTACTTTCAACTTTGATCGACATCACTCCCAACTCTAATAATTATTGAAAAAAATGATCATTAGCATGAATGTTGTGAAATTGGAGCTAGAATGATTATTGGCATGTATGTTGTGATATTGTCTCTCTAGGGATGTTACTGTTGCATAACTATAAATACATGTTACTTTTGTTGTAAGACCCAAGATAAAAGATCATCTAGAAAATATCATGTCCAGGTATAAGAGGCTACCAATTATCCTTTACATGCCAAATTAATTATAGCTTCCTTCTTGGACATGTTGAATTCTATAGTTACAATATAACAATTAAAATAAATGAACATGTTTTCACTTGTATCCCTGAGTGATTTGAGAATAATATCATTTAACTAATCAATATATAACCCAAAGAGTGAGTGATAACAAGTGGTGAGCTCTAGTAATGCTTGGTATTGGGAACCAAGATGTTTTAGAGTCTATACTTTAATTATCAATGAGGTGACATGATCATTCCAATGAGAATGATGCCACTTTTCTCCCTCAATGATTTACAAGTAATATAATTTAATTAATCAATATATAACCCAAAGAGTGAGTGATAAATATTGGCGAGCTCTCGTAATGCTTGGTATTGAGAACCAAGATGTACTAGAGGCTATGCAATTAGAGGAAATTTCAACTCAAAATGGGCCTTTTAACTTTAACTCAAATTCCATGTCATCATGTGTTAGCCAATGAAATTGATTTAAATTTGAAATACCGTATAGGTCTTAAACACTTTTTTAATATAAATTTGGGGATAGGTTTCATAAAAAAAAACTACTTTTTTGTTTGTATTTTCGACATATCTCCCCATGTTTTTCCTCAAATTTCGATCGGGAGAGCTCGTTGGATGCAGAATTAAATTATGCATCCAACGAGTACCCACTCGGCATACTTTTAATGGACCCTGCTACCTGAAAAACAAGAAATACCTGAACAAACATGATGATGACATCATCATCACAATTTTTCAGGTATTTCTTGTTTTTCGGGTAGCGAGGTCTATCAAAAGTATTCTGAGTGGGTACTCGTTGGATGCAGAATTTAATTCCGCATCCAACGAGCTCTCTCGATCGAAATTTGAGTAAAAAAACAGGGAGATATGTCGAAAATACAAACAAAAAAGTAGTTTTTTTCTTTTCTTCCTCCAAAATTAATAAATATTATTTTATTATTTTAACTATTATTTTATTAATTTTTTTTAGGAGGCCCATTTTGAGTTGAAATTTCCTCCAATGTTTAATTATCAATGAGGGGATGTGATCTTGTGAAGCAATTTGCACTATATATGCATTCTAGATCTTATAAATATTCAATAAAGACCTTTATTTTGGGGGTTTTTTTTTCTGTTGATGGTGATGTATCATCTAATCTCTACTCAACTAACTATGAAATCAATAGAGTAGTTACCGCTCTAAGATTATTCAAGTAGATCAATCCAGTATACAGAACTTCTAAGATCAGTAGTGTAGAAAAACCATGGAAAACAAACTTCTAATTACTTTGCAATAAATCCTAATCCTATTTATTCAAATCATCCAGTTGTATTGCTACAGTTCAAGGCATACATACTTGAATCAATAGGTTGCATTCTAACAACAATGGAAACCAAACTTATTTGTAATTGAAATAAATCCTAATCCTATTTCCTCCAATCATCCAATTGTACTGCTACAACTCAAGATATACATACTCGAATTAATAGGTCACACACTAACAATAATGGAAATCAAAGCATGAAGCGCAATCAACTTATCAATGATGAGAAAGTGAAGAACCATGTAAAAACTAATCGATTGCATGCATGCAAACTACAAGAAATACAAAGTATAATGAATGTGATAAATGGAGCTACAAGAAATGTAAACAATATTGTAAATAGATGGAGCTATATAAATTGTAAACAACATGATAAAAAATAGACCAATTCCAATACATTCACTCACAAAAAAATTACACAATTATGAAGCAAATAATAGATAGGGGAGATCCTCTTGTGTTGTAGAGAGGGCCCTCACTCTGCAACACTGGTAATCTCTAATCAAAGCACAATTTTAGAACTCAAATATCAAACAAAATTGGATTTGATTCTTTCTAAAAAATCATAATCAAAGTTGGAGCTAGAGGTTGTTAGTATTTAGCCCTCTTTTATACAAAAAGTCTTAAATCAGGGGTGGTTACCTCACATGATAACCCTAAAAATAAGATTATCAAATAGTTTCTTTAATATTGGGATTCGATCCCCTTAAGAGGTATGACAATAATGCATGATCCAAAGTAGAAGGAACATAATCCAACAACATAAATGATCACATTGGACTTGGTCGAGTGTCATGGCATCGTGATGTTGGTTGTGTTTCATTGATATTTAGATATTGGAGTGGAAAAATGGCTTGCATCATGTTGCCAAAAAACTAGTAAGTGAGTTTTGCATAAAAACTTGCCATCAACTCCTATAGAGAAGATTGTCAACAACTGCATCGAGGAAGTTTTAGTAGGAAGAATTCATCTTAATAAACACCTCCAAAAAAAAAATTCATTGTGGTGTATTGTGAGAATTTATTCACAGTAGGATCTAGGAGCTAAGGAGATTCTCACAATTCGATATTACTCACAAAATATGCACAAAACAGTTGAAAGAGTGAAAATAACATACACAAATGTAGCCAATAACATATATTATTATGACTGTCCAACATGTAAATATGTCTGTAACATGTATATAATACAATAGGGAAAAATCGTGAGGCCTTGGAGGCCATCTGGATGGATACAAGTGTCAACTCATGATTTGACCCTCAAACCCCCCTTGGTGGACCAATCAGCTTCCTAATCATCCCAAACGATCACGAATGCAAGTGTGAATGAGGGGGAGGCATGATGGAACATAAATGGAGGAATTTTAGGAATGGGTGAGTGGGAGTGGCCCAAGGAGGCAATAAATTCCCAAGGAAGGAAAAAAAACACCAAAAACATACACTAACGCCTTAAGTCAAACACAATCCATGAATCTGGGGATGGGGGAGCGTACTAAGGAATAATTTCATAAATGTGGGTTCTTGGGTTGTCAGAATGATCAACATGGAGCACCTCAACTGTCAGAATGATTAAAGTGGAGCGCCTAAACTATCAGTAAATTATCAATTTGTCTAAGTTTGGACCATGGAATAAAGCATAGAAGCTAATGAAATGTGTCCTAGGTGTATGATCATGGTACTAAGGTGGATTATTGCTCTAACTCCCTCCCTTAAGCCTAAATTAGTACAAATTATCCAAAATATTATTGATGCCTTAGAAACTAAGCCTCAAGTCACCTCATACAACATAAATTTTATTTGTCCATAAAAACCAAGGTAAGGAGGAAAACCACATGGGAACAAAAAATCTCCTAAAAAATGGACATGGAGCCAAAATATCAAAGTGAATATCAGCCATCACCATGTGTCACCCACTCCAATAAGGGATCTCAGATAGGTGAATTTCTTCTCTATTAAGCTGTTGGTGAAAAAGTCAGCAGTTTGCTCTGCAGATGGGAAATAATGCAAGGCTATCACCTAGTCATGCACCAAGCTTCGGATGTATTGTATGTGTATATCAATGTGTTTGGTCCTCTGTCTCTGCACTGGATCATTGGAAATATTGGTTGCACTTTTATTATCACACCAAATTATTGTTGGTGAATCAAATGCAACTCCAAGTTCCCGAATAATACCTTGCAACCACACACATTGTCTAGCTGCGTTCATTGCTCCTATGTACTTGACCTCAGCTAAAGAGAGGGATATGGTGTGTTATTTATTGCTTGAACAACATATGGGACCATGTGAAATCATGAATACATAACCTGAAGTATATTTCCTGTCAATGGGGTCGCCAACCCAATCAGAATCAGTAAATCCAACTAGTTCTAGTGGAGAACCAACAACATAGTGTACCCCAAAGTGTCTAGTTCCTTGCACATAGTGAAGGATTATTTTAAATTCCTTGCAATGGATCTCATGCGGATGCTGCATATACCTTGATACAACACCTATAGCATATGCCAAATCTAGTCGAGAGTGTGCAAGATACAGTAGACTCCCAACTAGCTGTCTATACAATGAGTTGTCCACCAATGGAGATGCACCAAATTCAAACAGTTTGATACCAGAAAGGAATGGGTACTTGGATGCCTTAAATTCAACTAACTTTAATAATAGGTTTTCAGCATACTTTTGTTGGCTGAACTTGATCCCTGCTTCAGATTTCTCAATTTCCAATCCAAGAAATTTCTCCAACAATCCAAGATTAGTCATGGAGAATTCATTGTGCAAAGAAGACTTAATCGATCCAATATATTTAGTGCAACTACCTGTAATCAAAATATCATCAACATACAACACTATGACCTGCAATACATCACCAAGATTCTGCAAGTACACATCAGGATCATATTTACATCTTTCAAAGCCAAGCGAGAGCACAAAATTGTCCATCTTGGCATACCAAGCCCTGGTGGCTTGCTTGAGGCCATAGAGAAAATTATTAAACCTGCATAGAAGTGAAGGATCCTTGATGAAACCTTCAGGTTTCTGCATATAGATCTCCTCTTGAATTTCACCATGAATAAATGCAGCCTTCACATCTATGTGGTGAACCTCCTGACGCTTAGATGCAACAATGGCTAAAACTAGCCTGATAGAGTCCATCTTTGCAACCGATGCAAATGTCTATGTATAGTACACTCCTTGGAATTGAGAGAAGAATTTGGAAACCAAAATATCCTTATACTTGATATCTGAACCATCAGCAGCCACTTTGGTCCTATAGACCCATTTGCATTGCACTAGTTTCCTCTTGGAGGGCAAGAGAACCAAGAGTCCCAAGCCTCTTTCTCTTGCAATGAGTTGAACACTTCTTGCATGGTTTTTATCCATATTGGGTCAAGTGATGCCTCCTGATATGTTTAAGGATCATATCCAACAATCAGGAAGCATCTCTCATCAAGATTCAGTTCACATGCAGAGAAAGCATTGTGAAATTGAGATCTAGTATTTCTAGGATCTAATGTATTGCTAACTAAATCCCCATCTTCTTCAATGGTTTTCTCAGCTTACTTGGGACGAATGGGTGAGCCATGATCTGAATGTATGTCATCATCACCTTCAAAAATATCAGAATCATAAAATAATAAAGAGTTTCATCACTTACATCATCTTGGAGTGGAGGATGTGAGCATTCCCCTTGAGCAAATTCGATCTCCTCCACGAGTTCTTCTTTGAATTGCACACCCCTTTCAATTAAGGTATTCTGAGATGAGGGATCAAAGAGATTGTATACCTTTGAATCTTCATCATATCCAACCATAATGGATTCCTTGCTTTGAGGTTGCAAGGCCTTTCTCTTGTCTAGAGGAATCCTAGCCCAAGCCTTTGAGCCAAAGACCCTGAAATGAGAAACACTTGGCTTGAGACCCATCCAAGCTTCATATGGTGTTTTTCCATCCAAATATTTGTGAGGAGCTATGTTTTGTATGTATGCAACACAATTAATGGCTTCAACCCATAGTTTAGGATTCGAATCCTTTGCTTCCAACATACAGGTTTCCATATCCTTGAGAGCCCTGTTCTTCCGCTCTGCGACACCATTTTGATGTGGTGTGTAGGGAACCAAATGTTGCATTTGGATGCCACATTATTTAAAAATATGTTGCAAAATATTGTTCACATACTCCTTTCCATTTTCAGTCCTAAGGACCTTTATCTTGTTCCCACATGCATTCTCAATCAGGGATTTCCAAACTTTGAGAGTCTCAAAAACTTCAGATTTGAGTTTGAGAAAGTATACCCAGCATAACCTTGAGAAATCATCTATGAAGGTCAACACATACCTTGACGCTTCATAAGAGGGTATGGGAAGAGGCCCAATGAGGTTTGAATGAATCAAATCAAGAATTTGGACAGTTGTCCTTGCTTTCCCTTTCTCATAGCTACGCTCTGGATGCTTTCCCACTACACATCCTATGCATGTGCCATTTGAGATATTGATAGAAGGGAGCCCTTCCACCATGCCTTCTTTTCTCAATTCATGGAGGTACCTATAGTTTATATGTCCATATTTATCATGCGACAACTTGCTTGTCTCATTTTCATGAGAGTAGAGGAGTAAATGAGATAATTTGTACATTCTTTCTTCATGGTCAACAACACCCAAAGCCACAACCTTTCCTGTAGAGATCTATGCTATCTCCACTACATTTGGAGTAAATGTTACTATCTTGGATTCTCCAGTGTGTTTCATTTGATACAATGAGATTAGGTTCAATGCTATATCTAGTACAAGCAAAACATGATTGAAGTACCCATCTTCTTGATCAATCCCGCCAATCCCTTTGGCTTGGATTTCTAAATCATTACCCATTCGAATAGATGGACCACTATGAGAATACATGGTCAGGAAGTAGTATGCTATGGAGGCCATATGCATGGAATATGTTGAATCTATGATGAAGGTAGAAGGGTCTAAAGAACCAACAACCAAAGCATGCCACCTTTCTTTTTTTTCTGATCCTGAACCTCCCTCCTTCTTCCTTACACCCTCAGGCAGTGGGATGTTGTTCTTCTCAAGAAGTTGTGCCATCATGTCTATGGTATTCTTCATGATGAATGCACTCTCTGGATGCCACCCCTTGTGATAGTAAGTGCATTTGGTCTTCTCTTGCTTCTTCTTGTCCTTGTCCTTGCAAGGATTCAAACCTCCATTTGAAGATTTGGGTTTGTCTAGCTTCTTCTTCTCTTGCTGCTTTGAATCCTTGGATTTGTTCTTGCATTTGGTTGGACTCAAAACACTTGCAACAAGGGATTTATACTTACTAGATTTGATGGTGCCCATTTGCACTAGATTGTATTTCTCTTGAGTCAGTGACTCCATGAAGTCATTCAGTGAAGGCATGCACCCGTTTCGAGTTGTGAGCTTGCCAGAGTGGAATGTAAACATAAATACTGAGTACTCTGGACCTAGCTTCGAAAGTATGGACATTATGAGTTTCTTCTCCTTCTTATCTATGCCACATTGCTTGAGTTGAAGCACCAACGATTTGAACTTGGTAAAGAAGTCCTCGATTGTCTCAAAGTGAGCTAGACTCAGTGAGATTAGCTCATTTTCATGATGATGACCTCCCATCTCATCAGTATTCCTGAACAATGCCTCAATATTGAGCCATACTTCATTAGGAGTTGATAGTCTGTTTACATGGAAGTGAAATTATCTTGAAATGGTGAGACGAAGCATTCCAAATGCTTCATCAATCCTGTTGAAGAACTTCGATTTCTCAACAGTAGAGTTGGGGTCGACTTATGTCCCCATGGTGACCCTGTACAGGCCTTTCGACCTCAGCTGGATCACCATTTTGACCTTCCATTGGAAACAGTTCAATGGGGTCATCAAAACATGGGTTTGATCCATTTATGCCTACACACTGGATGGCAAATTGACGATTGTACCTGCAAAGAAAACACTCAAATCTATCTAGAAAATGCCTCAAAAAACAACTCAAACACTTTGGATTTCATTTGAAGCTCCAAATAGCTTTGATACCATGTGAGAATTGATTCACAGTAGGATATAGGATCCACATAGAGTCTCACAATTCAATATTACTCACAAAATATGCACAAAACAACTGAAAGAGTGAAAATAACATACACAAATCTAGTCAATAACATATATTATTATGACTGTCCAACATGTAGATATGTCTGGAACATGTATATAATACAATAGGGAAACATTGTGAGGCATTGGAGGCCATATGGATGTATACAAGTGTCAGCTCATTATTTGACCCTCAAACCCCCCTAGGTGGACCAATTAGCTTCCTAATCATCCCAAACGGTAACGAATGAAAGTGTGAACGAGGGTGAGGCATGATGGAACATAATGGAGGAATGATAGGCATNCTTTTAGTGGGATTTTCAGGGAAATATGGTAGGTAAATGGACGAATGAGCCATGAAATGGGGGAGATGAGGTAGTTAACCATTTTTGGGTGTTAACAATGGGTGAGCACATGGGTGAGTGGGAGTGGCCCAAGGAGGAAATAACTTCCTAAGGAAGGAAACGAAACCACCAAAAACATGCACTAACGCCTCAAGTCAAACACAATCCATGAATCTAGGGATGGGGGAGCACACCAAGGCAGATTGTCATTAATGAGGGAGCCCGAGTTGTCAGAATGATCAACCTAGAGTGCCTCAACTATCAGAATGATCAAAGTGGAGCGCCTCAACTATCAGTAAATGATCAATTTGCCTAAGTTTGGACCATAGAATAAAGCCTAGAAGCTACTGAAATATGTCATAGGTGTATGATCATGGTACTAAGGTGGATTATTGCTCTAACATGTATATTCTCAGTTATTAGCTTAGTATTGGAGTATAATATATTTGTTTCAACATAAAATAAGAATTTATTTATAACATCTCCTAAGGAAAGGATATGAAAGGAATTCCTAGAAAAGGTGGGAAAGGACAAGGAATGCGACTGAATAGTCATCTAGGATAGTGTAGGGAATCATTCATTCCCATTCTCATCACACCCACCAAATCAAATTGTTTCTCATCTTTTGTGTAATATATGTATCACTTCCCTAATGTGATGATTGTTGATACTCCTATAGTGTTGTATTGAGCTTCTTGGGCAAAGACCTCCTGCCACAGGTCCCATAGTGGCTATGAGGTTTCAACTACTTTAACCTTTTGTGGTTATTCATCCCATTGTATTTCATTTTGGAGATATGAATGGAATGCTCTAATGTGGACATCCCTAATGAAATTATTGGGGTTCCACGTTGTGAACGTAGCCATCAAGAAGTTATGAAGGTATAATTCAAATAATAAATTTTGTCTAGCAGCGGGTAGTGAAAATAATATTTCACAAAAGTTCCTACCTAACTACTTGAAGTTGATGGGTAACCTCAAACGGATATGTTCAATATAGTAATTAATCCATTGTTATTTTAGGTACACTACATATACCTTGGCGGGTGATTTATAGGAAAGAAAAAATTCACTGAGTTTTTCCATTTTGACTAAGCCTTGTTGCATGCTTTGGATATGATTGTCTTTTTGTTCTAGTTCTTTTTTATGTTCTTGCTCAACTTCTTTTATCCAGTCTTCTAAGGATGCGACTTTGTTTTGTTGGTGCTGACTGAAGTCCATCTCCTTTGCTCTCAGAATTTTGAGTTTATGAGGGGAGATACAACCTTTTAAATGTGGCATGGCTAGTTCCCTCAACTTGTTTCATTATTTTGTCATTTCTTCTAGTTGAATCATGAACTTTTTAATTTTATTGGCTACTGCAATGAATTCAATTGACATTGAATTCAATGCTTGTTGGAGAATATGCCCTTGTGTGTTATGGGGTAGCTCTACCTTCTGCTATACTATAATTTCCCCTGATTTATTTGATATACTAGTGGGTACTTGAAATTATTGTTGAACTTCCTCCTCAATTAGAAATTCATCTGATTCCTCCAATGTATCAAAACTTATTTGAATTTCTTGATGTATGAAATTTATTTATGCTTCCTTTGTTTCTTCTTGGATTGGTGTTGCTTCCTTCTCTTTTGGTGATGAAAGTTCCCCAGTGGCCTATTCTGGTGTATCCATTGGAATTTCAAGGTCTTGAAGGGTTGGAGGTGCCCACCTGTTGGAATTTCTGGGGGAATCCTATTTGGTGTGGTAGACTATACTTCCCCCTCATGTTGACAAGCTAATTTTTCTTTGGTTGTTGGAGTTTCTACCTCTGCGGCTTGGGTCATTTCGGATTTTGTAGTTTTTGTTGTTATAGTCTCTATTTTTGTAGCTTGGTTTAGTGATGTGGGGATACTAGAAACTATTTCAACTTCATGCTTCTTCTTTAGTTGGTTGCTTCGACATTTTGGCAATTTTTCCATGGTTTTGGTTAGACTGGGGAGTGCTTTTGCTCCTTCTTATTCCATTCGAGTGTTGGATGCATGGAAGTAGTTGTGTTTTCTTACTTCTCCCTAGGATTTTTGCTTCAGCCCTCTTCTTCTAATATTTCTTATTGGGGGTTTCTTCAGAAGCTAGAGGCTTGTTTCCCAAGAAGATCCTCCCAATTTCCTTGTGGATGTGCTTGTTGGAATGCATTTTTAACTAACAAGAAAATTAAACCATGATGAAATACCTAATTGTTCTTACCATCATGGCGATTCTCTTCCATGGTTTCCAATGACCACAAAAGAAAACATGGCACATTTATATGACGACCCCAACAAAGATGTGCTAGAAAGAAAAAATCATAATTCATACATAATGATGCTTATCCTTACAAGTAATGTACCTAATAATGTGATGCAGGACAACACCTTGGGGTCATGGGAGTAATGTTCACTTGATTCCTTATCCGGTTTCTACCAAGTTGTCATCAAGTGCTAGGGAATTTCCTTTTTTTGGGTATATTTCTCTCTTTCCTTGAACGAACATTTCCCCTCATAAGCGATCCCTGTGGCATGTGCAATGGTCTCCTCTATAACAAGGACTGCTAGGCGGTGTATGCTCTTCCCTTCCTTTATATTTTTTGTGAGTTTTTCAACAAGGAAAAAGGATATTATTTCAAATTTTATGAAAGAACAACAACCTCCCCGCTTTCTAAAATATTTCGGCCACCTCTCCATTTTCAACATTGCTTCTGTTGATAGAAAGTCCTGCCTGTTTAAATCACATCTTATGGATTTTGTGCGAGTGTAATACCCCCATTTTGACCCCTAGAATGTATTGGATTAATATGCGAATAATGTAAATATGCGATGTATGATTCCTAGTGTGGAGATCAAGGCCAAGGCGCCACTAGAGAATGCTCATATTATAAAGGAAATTATTTTATATTTTGTGGACATGTGCTAGTCAACCATCGAAAAATGTAAAAACAATGTAAATATTTATAATGCAAATAGAATTCTAAGAATTGGTTATGGAGGAAACTAAAAATGAGGGGTTGTGCTTATCCACTAGGGAGAGGAGAGGGGTGCGTTAGATTAAATCCTTTTTTTCCAACTGTCATCTTGAGAACCCATGTGCAATAAATGGTAAGCAACTACCCAAGTTGACTTCCTTGTTGATCTTTAATTATATTGTAAGAAGACAACCAAGAAATTATTTCATGAATTTAATAAAAGCATGGGATGAGCCTATAAATTCATAGAGATGAGTATGGGTTCAGTTTTTGGTACCCCATTAGTCAATTTATTGCAAGGGGATTCGTTTACCTTCATTTCCATTCCATTTTTGGGCATCTAGACTCTAATTTTCATCAAGCTATGCATTCTAACACTGAAAAAATAGCAGAAATCACAACCAAAGAAAAATCCATGTCTTAGAGTGTAAACAATGGCCATAAATTCATGTGAGTTGTGAAATCTAGTGGGGAATCCATATATGTCAACCCTGGTGCAAATTTGAGTTGTCAAAGACCCAAAAATTCATGGAAAAACAAAGATTTGGGAGCTTGGAAACTAAATTTTGTGGTTGCAAGTTAGGGTGGCCAACAATAAAAAAATCCAATAGAGGATTGAATTCAGGGAGAGATCAGGGGTTGGAATTGCTTGATAAACTCATTATAAGAAGATATATATGAAGTTTTATAAGGTTCAACCTTTCTATGCCCACCTAGAAGATCAATAGAGGGAAGGGGCACTTGAGGGACTGTGTAGTAGAGAAGGGGAGCTTCCTTATGTTGGGTGTAGTAGGTATTGTGGGTGTCAATCCTGATTGATGTTAATTGAGATTCCTGTAGCTATATGGTTGATCTCACTGGCTTAGCATTCTCCTTCCTTGTCCCTCTACATGCTTGATAACCCTAGTCGTGTGTTGGCTTAGCATGAGTGTGTGTTACTATGGATGTGAGTGGGTCTGTGTAATTCCTCCTTAGTGGATACATATCCAAACTCAAGGGTGGCCTCTTAGTAGAGAGATAAAGTTATGGACAAAGCTCCTACGGTTGGGTGGAATTTTTCTCTTCCATAGCCACTTACTTGGGAAAATTCATTTAAAAGATAAGTATTTACTTATTAATTTACTGTTGTGTTTGAATGTGCATGAATTATTATTATTATGAATATGTTTTTATATGCATGGTGCGTGTGTGGAATGAATTTATTCTCCACTGTGTATTTTTATTATGCATCTACACACTTAATTGAATGTTTAGGAATTTTGTAATATGGCCATGGGGCGAAATTTATAACCTACTAAATAGTTCATGTTCCCCTCCATTGGTTGTATTGATGGGACGTGATGTAGAAAAGTGGTATCAGAGCTAATGATTGCAGCACTAGGGTTGTTTGGGCCAGAATTCACACTGAAGGAAAAAAAATAAGAAACACACAGGAAGCATTGATAAACATTTTTGGTAAAATTCATGGGTTTAAATTAATGAGTGTTATTCAATGGAGCAGAGAAGTGCACCTATGATTCTACTAGTAGGAATAGAAGATTGAATTAAGGAAGTTCGAGAAATTTTGATTCTACAGATATATTAGCAGGGAAATAAAAATCCTAATCAATGGGTATGATTCATAATGCACCCTTGACTTGCATGATGGATAATGGTGGGTATTGTTGGCCCTAGGAAAACATGTACCGATTTTGGTTGGAAAGTGAAGAATCCGGTGGCAAGGTGAGCAAGGCCGTGACAGAAAAGGAGAAGAGTAAGTCGAATCTGAGCATTCAACATGTTTTGAGAAAAAAAATAAATGTAACAATGAGTTAAGTTAGACTAACAATCTATATTTGGGAATTGGCATGAATGTAATCTGGGTCATAGTGCCTTTATTAAATGTAACGATATTTGGGGTAGTTAGAACAACCAGTCAACTATAAGTGGAAAACTAGTTGATGGTTGAAGCAAGAATTGTAATAGATATATAGGATCGATCCAAGCTGTGTGCGAAAGATCGCTAAATATTGAGGATATCGACATAGAGGTCAACAGAGAGAAGGAAGGAAAGCTCTAGAACATGAGAAAGATAGAGAAAACACATTCATTGTAAAGAAGACTATGAGAGAAGTCTACAAGCTGTGTACGCAGAACAAAGCGTTCCAATATTACTCAAGCTAGATGAGAGCTCTTTGTGGTTTTTCCCATATGGGTTTCCACATTAAACTTCTGTGTAAGTCTTTATGTGTTTATCACACTTGCATTGATTTTATGTCATGGATTGACAATAATAATGATCAGGAATATGCTTTAATCTATATATGTTATATGTTGTGAATGATTTGACGTATCAATCTACTTTATTGTGTGTGTGTGTGTTGCCGGTAATCCATCCCTCTGTTTCGAATGTGTTGTGTCTTATTGTTTTCATGAAGAAATTCCCTTCCTTAACTCCAGAAATCTGGTTTTGGCGGTCCCAATAAGATATCTTGGGTGAGATTGCACCTTTGTGGGTGCTAACGACGGGTTTAAGCTCTGTCGGGCCGATATCTTGGGATTTATTGGATAGAGAGGTAAACATGAACCCGATTCAGTGGAAATTACACCAACAAATGGGTTTGTTGCCGCGACTTGAATCATTGTGAAGGGGACATGTTGTGGTACTGTTGGCAAGGGGTTTTGGGAGAAGTTAGTTGTGCAACATCGCAGATTTTGCGCAATCTCAAAGACACCGCGCAAGGCAAAGAATAGAATATTTTATATATTTTGTGTCACCTTTTTGTAGTTTGGACCATATTTTGTGGATATTGGTCATTATTTTGAATAATCAGTTAAGAGTTAGTTTGGTGGTTGTCTAAGTGGACCTTGAATGTAAAGGCGCAAGCCTATATGTAGATGAAGAATTTTAAGTGTAAAGAGGAGATTCTTAGCAAAGAATATCTTTGAGTGTCTGAACTGAGATCTGTTGATCTATGAACTGTGATTTTGTGCGGAAGTAATATGACAAGACAGAAGTTGATCTAAATCACTGTGTTCTTTTCTATTTTTCTATTTTACTGTTTTCTACGACTCAATGATGAATGTTTTGTGAATCTACGACATGGATCTATGATGCGATGTTTCCTTGTTTTAAATGATGTTATCTTGTTGGATCTATTTGTGCATCAATATGCTTACTGCAGTTGTGATTGAATGATGCGATCTCTTGGAGAATGATAATGAATGATTCTATTAATGCTTAAGTGAGTAATCATATCTGTTAATGGTATGCTAAGTTGATAAGTTGATGCACATGGTCCTCTCCTATTCGACAAAAAATTGGTTTCGTTAGCTCTCCCTTGAACATCTTGGGTGAGACTTCATTCACTTTGCGGGTGTTTTCAGAAAGGGTAAAACTTGTCTGGGTCGGTGCTCAAGGAGATCGTGGTGGTTTGAGTGTTGAAAGAGTGGGAACCCCTATCGATTGGTTTTTTTGGTTGGGTTTGTGTCAACAAATGGTTCCACTGCCGGTATCAAGAGGTAAGTTCCTATTGTCTTTGCAATTGTCAATTAAGGTGCTTGTATGTGAAAATGGAATACTGAAGATGCACCTAGAGTAGTGGAACTCTAGGGTGCATAGGCTGTGGATACGAAAAAGAAAGGGGGGAGAAGAATGGAAGGATAAGAGGTAAATGGGTGCAAGTTTTGATGAGACTGTGAGAAATCCAAGGAAGAAAGTGGTCTTACGAGGGGAGGAGCAAGGTTTCGATAGGAGAAGAGGCAGAGGACAAGGGAAGGTCCTTCTGCCATCGAAATGCAAGACCGCGAAGGAATATCACAAAAGAAAAATTGGCCCAGCAGTGACGAAGAGGATGTCCAGGATATGCCCAGGATAGCAGTAAGATCAACCCCCAACAACAATGTGCCCACACCTCCGCACACTACGCCACACTTAGGAAGAAACTCAAGTTCCACATCGACTTGTCCAACGTGCCAGTATCATTCTAGTAGTATATCAACATCTCATTAGAGGAAATTTGGGGTCTAAAATGGGCCTTATAAGAAAACGCGCCAATAGTAAGTTCTTGTGAGTTGGAATTCAAGAACCCATAGAATTCCAATAAAATAAGTCAACCATAATGGTTGAATTGACATATTTGTCATTAAAAAAAACTACTTTTTTTGTTCATATTTTCGACATATCTCCATGCGTTTTTACTCAAATTTCGACCGGGAGAGATTGTTGGATACAGAATTTGATTCTGCATCCAACGAGTACCCACACTGTATACTTTTGACAGACCCCGTTGCCCCAAAAACAAGCAATACCTGAAAAACGTGATGGTATTTCTTGTTTTTGGGGCAGCAGGGTCCATCAAAAGTATGCAATGTGGGTACTCGTTGGATGTGGAATAAAATTACGCATCCAACGAGCTCTCCCGATAAAAATTTGAGTAAAAACACAGAGAGATATGTTGAAAATACGAACACAAAAAGTAGTTTTTTTTATTTTTTCCTCCAAAATTATTAAATATTATTTTATTATTTTAACTATTATTTTATTATTTTCCTTAGGAGGCCCATTTTAGACCTCAAAATTACTCTAAGGGTAGGGATAAGGCCCAGGACGGCAGGAGACGACACAAAGTTACCTTTTTTTCATTGAAACGGGATTGACGATCCTGAGCAGTACTGGTTCCTAGGAGAGGAAGTGTGGACTGTCAGACAAACCATGGATGGTGATGTCAAGAAAGGCCAATTGGAGACTACTCTTCAGGGTCGTGCGTTGGATTGGTACATGAAATTTATACAAGTTCCTATGGGAACTCCTGCAAAGACATTAGCTAAAGTCAGAAAAGGACTGATTGAAGAGTTCAGAAAACCAAAATCTGAAGCATAGTAAATTACAGAATTGTAATAAACTAACTAATATCCAAATGAGATTGTTTGGGATTTTGAACAAAGATTTAAGACATTGATGGCAATAGTTAGCTTTGAGATGAGTGATGTTCAACATAAGGAATGGTTCATCGCAGCGCTAATATCAGACAACCATTAATGCAACAGAATATTGCAACACAGAGAGAGGCTCTAGAAATTGCGATGAAGTTAGAAGCTTCACCCATTCGAGAAAGCACAACCGGTATCACTCAGATCCAGACGTAGCTGGCGAACCTGACGCTCCAGTTGCAAGACATCAAGAAGCTTAAAGAGTATCTTGAAGACCTATGATGCACTTGACGTCACGCCGATGGACATACCAAGGATAACTGCCCAGATTTTTGGAACTATCTGTTATCAGGAGCGCCGAACCCACTGAGTTGCAGAAGTGTACCATGGTGATGCATATATCAATTATATGGGCATCGACATGAGGAATGCAACTACATACAAAAGGTGGTAACGAAGCCGACGAAATTGTACTGTACATTTTTTCTGTCTGTTGGGAATGAATATAAAGACTGTCACACATATTACCTATTCCAAGAAAGGACGTATGAATAATACTATGTGAACAGAGAAGATCATCGGGTGGTACAACAATCACAGCCGCAGTCGCAGGTGGTACAACCATCACCTCAACCGCAGTATGTACCACCACCGTAGATGCATTTTATACCACAGCAGCCACAACATCAGTTTGCGCCACCTCCATAGTTTAATTAGATGCAGGTGGCTCCATAGAAGCCACAATACATTCATTCAGTGCAGTATGTTCAGCATCATCTCAAACCCCCGACGCAACAATTTTCCCAACCGCAGTATCAACAACAAGGAGGATTTCGTAGAGGATTCTGAGGTGGACGAGGAAGAGGCTTTGGTCGAGGAAGCAGACGAGGTTGCGGAACTGTCCAATGTTATAATTGTGGTGTATCGAGACACTATCAGAGAGATTTCCTGCATTTACAGTGTACGTGTATTTATTGTACCGCTATTGATCACACTATCGAGAACTGTCCACAATGATTATGAGGTGGCAGGCAGGAAATGTTCCCTGGTTTCAGAATTAGAACCAGTTGCAGAATCAAAACCAGTTATATAACCAGAACCAATTGTAGAATCAGAACGAGTTTCCAAACCAAAATCAAGTGTAGAATCAAGCTGAGAACCAAATTCTCATTCAGAACCAGAATCAAAACATGAATCGAAACGTGAATCTGCCGTTGAACCAGAATCAAGGACCGACGGTTACAAGAATCTCAACGAATCCTAGAACGAAGGGTGTTGATGTCTCTATTGTCACTCGCGGAGGTGCGATGACTGGAGAAGATATCCCACATCCACAAATTCGGTCGATTAGGAAGAAGAAGGTGTAGTTTGATATCGATGCTAAGAAGGAGACATTGTTTGAAGCACGCGATCTAATCAGAAGGAATCCTGGTAAGTTACCTGTTTATGAAATGCCCACTAATTTTAATTCAACTTTGGAGGCAAGACCCTCACAACAACATGGTACCTTGCATAACTTCTTTGAGATTTTCTTGTTGTTGGCAAGAGATCTCGATGCGCTTGTTGAGATTGAAAACTTGTTGCATCGATCAGTGAAGGGAAGGAAGGATTCTATGGTAAACTCATTGCATAAGAAAAAGACAGGAAAAGAGATGCACATGAACATTCATATTGGGGACTATGAGGTAGATTCAGTCATCTTGGATCTAGGATTAGATGTTAACATCCCGATGAAATAGACATGGAAGAATATGGGAGGCCAACCTAGGCCGGTCTCCAGTGCAGCTGCGATTGGATAATCAAGCCAAGGTACAACCAATCGGGCGTGTGTTAAACCTAGTAGTGGATATTGAGGGAATGAAGACCTATGCTGATTTCGATGTGATTGAAGTTGTTGATGGTAGAGGATCCTATCCCACGTTGTTGGGGATTGGATGGGCCAATGATAGTGTGGAAGTAATCAATTTTAAGAAACGGATGATGACCTTTGAGAATCAAGACATCAGAGTCATCGCTTCGATGGATCCAAATGAAGGGTGAAATATACTGAGCCAGTGAAGGACGAAATTGTCAGAGGATGGGATCATGCATATAACATTTCAGAAGATTACATCCATTCGACTGCTGATGGAGAACTTGGGTGGCACAATGCTAACTCTGCATCTTCTAACTCGGATGACACTCTAGAAAATTGGCAGAACTGTTTGCATGAGGTATCACTAAGAAAGTGCGGTTTAATTATGCAGTCATTGTGTCGTGTCGCGACTGAGACTATCTATTTACCATTATATGAAGGTTTACCAGAGTTGTCTAAGTTCCTGTTAGAATTTGAAGATAAGGTGTCAGAACTACAACAATTGCTGGCATTGGAGGAAGCACTGAAGGATACCCTAGCACGCTGGTGGGCGACCCATAAGAAGACGATCACTAGATGGTCGCAGTGTCAAATATTGATGACGGTTTGCTTTGGAGATGCCAAAGTATACCATGCTAGAAGGTACGATGGGCGGAATAGCCCTGAGAATCATCTGATCGAATGTCAGACTTTATGGGCATCGCAAGCAAAGGATGAGTGGATCCATGCATTTGTTCACTACACGTTGGATGAAATTATGCGATCTTAGTACATATCCATTGAGTTGCGCAGGGAAATCACCACTTGGGAGGTACTGACAGTTTGTTTCACCCATACGTCCAGTTTTGCGGATTCCAATCCATATGTTCACAATGCACTACAGCTCATCCGCGATGTTGTTCTAAAGGTAGCGCTAGTTACATATCCGGTGGATACACATGTGCACTGCCACATGCAGTCATTCATGGAATGTTATAACGAGACTGGAGGCCCCGAGGATGATGATGATCTGCAGAATATTGATATTCCAAAAACAAAAGAGATTCAAGATGTCACAACACCAGATGTATCGACCAATCCAATGAATCAACCATTGAAGATCAGAAAGTTCAACATCGGAACAGAGGAGAGCCTGAAGTTTGCATATGTTGGAGACTATTGGGATGAAGAGACCATGGAGAAAATCACGGATTTGTTGGATGAATTTCAAGACCTGTTTTCGACGAAGTTCTCTGAGATGAATGGGATACTGGGCGATTTAGGGGAGATGAATATTCCATCGAAGCTAGACGCGAAACCAGTAAGGAAAAGATCGTATCATCTCAATCCACGATACAAGGAGAGGGTCAAAGATGAGCTTGATAGGATGTTGGATGCTGGAATAATTGAGCCAGCTGAGGAATCGAAATGGATCAGTCCTATGGTGGTCTAAGATAAGAAAACGGGTGAAGTTCAAATCTGTGTCAATCTGAGAAAATTGAATGACGTGTGCATAAATGATCCATTTTTGACACCATTTACAGATGAAGTTCTAGGAGTAGGCGGTCAGGAGATGTATTATTTCACGGATTGGTTTTCTGGATATCACCAGATCAAGATTGCAATAGAGGATCACCACAAAACAATGTTTGTTACTGAATGGGGTTGTTTTCAGTACACTGTGATTCCTTTTGGGTTGAAGAATGCACTTGCGATATTTTCCTAGGTTGTTGTGCGATTGCTTTCAAATATTTTATATGGAAGTTCCTGCATGTCTACATGGATGACTGGGTAGTTTATGGATTGATCAGAGACCATTTGGAAAACTTGTGATTGATGTTGGAAATATGTCGACAACATCATATCACACTGAACTCAAAGAAGTGTATTTTATGCGCACCATTTGAGATGTTGCTGGGTCACATCGTTTGCAAGCAAGGACTGTTATTTGACACTATGAAGATTGCACTAATTTGAGCTTTCCACCACCTAAGAACGTGAATATGCTTAGAGTGACGTTGGGACACACAGGATTTTATCACAAGTTCATATGAGGGTATGCTGCAATTACTGCTCCTATGGAGAAATTGTTAAAGAAGGATGTGATATTTATATGGAGTCAAGAATGTCAAGGGAGTTTCGACACGCTGAAGACCAAGATGGATTCCACACCGATCCTCATTTTTCTTGATTGGAACAAGGAGTTCCGTGTTCATGTGTATGCATTATCTGTTGTGCTAGGAGTGGTACTCGTGCAAACTAGAGAAGGGGATCTTGACTACCTGATTTCTTTCGCTAGTCGGAAGCTGTCCTTTGCAGAGAAAAACTATGCGACCACAGAGAGAGAAGGTCTGGCGATGGTATATGCTCTGCAAAAGTTTAGGCATTACCTGTTGGGGGGGGGCAATCAAAATGTTTACAGACCATTCTGCTTTGAAATACCTAGTCAATAAGCCTGTGTTGGTGGGGAATATATGTCGTTGGATACTTCTCTTTCAGGAATTTGATTTTGAGATAATTGTGAATTCGGGTCTCTTAAATGTGGGCCCTGATCATTTATCCCAAATTAAGACAGGTGAGGAACCTACAAACATTGAAGATGGACTACTAGATGCATAGTTGTTCAAATTCGACACGAAAGATGACTATTATGATAAAATAATTTAGTTTTTGGTGACAGGAATCACACCAAAGGATTTTACTACAAGTCAGGAGAAGCAGTTGATGGTTAAGGCTTCGGATTTCCAGTTGATTGTTGGACAACTATATAAGCTAGGACCAGATGAGATTTTGGGGCGATGTGTCCTATCGCATAAACAAGGGCAGATTCTGGAAGAAGCACATGTGAGATTTGTTGGTGGACACTATGGAGGTCGAGCTACTGCGAGGAAGGTACTTCACACAGGGATTTGGTGTCCCACTTTGCATAATGATGCAACAGAGTATGCGCAGAGTTGCGATATTTGTCAATGAATGGGAAAAACAATACAGCGGGACAAGATGCCGCTGGTACCTCAGGTGACATTGCAGCCATTTGATAAATGGGTTGTGGACTTTGTAGGAACAATCAACCCACCAGGGAAGAGAATTGGTGTGTGGTATATAATTACATCGACATATTATTTAACAAGATGGGCGGAGGCCACACCAGTCATGGATTGCATTGTTGCGACAGTAGCAAGGTTCTTATTTAACAACATTGTGATGTAGTTTGGATGTCCAAGGATATTGATGAGTGACTAAAGGAGTCACTTCATCAATCGCACAATCAACGCATTGACAAAAGAACTTTAGATACAACATAAGAAAAGTACTTCGTATCATCCATAGGTGAATGGGACGGTGGAGGCATTCAACAAAATATTGGAGCATGCGCTTACAAAGGTATGTAATGCAAACCACGATGACTGGGACTTGAAGATTCCAGCAGTCTTGTGGGAAAATCGCACCACTTGTAAGAGATTAACAGCGAAAACACCGTTCAAATTGGTATATGGGCAAGAGGCAGTCATGCCTATGGAGGACATTGTTCCGAGTGTGCGCATTGCAGTAGCGATGGGCATGGACAATGAAGCAACGCTAGAAGAGCATGTGGAGCAGTTGGTGTAGCTCGAGGAGGAACTCTTTATTGCAGGTTTCCACCAGCGTGTTGAGAAGGATCAACAAAAGGCTTGGCATGATCGCCACATAAATAATAAACAGTTTCAGCAAGGATATTTTGTGCTATTATACAACAGCAAGTTCATGAAACATCCAGGTAAGTTACATATGCACTGTCTAGGTCCATATCTTGTTAATTCCATTACTTCAGGAGGTGCAGTTCAACTGCAGTAGTTAGATGGAGTGATGCTGCCAAAGCTCGTGAATGGTAGCAAGATGAAGCATTATAGGACGAGCCCAGAACCGTGCAATGCTTGAGGCACTGCGCAATAAAATACAAATAAAAATTTTGTCAGATAGAAGGACGACGCGTCAGGAGGAAGTGGTTGCGCAAGAGTAGGAGTTAGTAGCGCAGCTAGGAGGTCATGTTGCGATATTCGTAGGGCTGCACACGGATTCAAATCAGCAATACATGAAGACAGTTAAAAACAGTTAACCGATGACGCTTTGTGAAGCGACACACATTTATGGTCGATCAGACCATTGGATTGACAGAATCGCCAATGGATTTGGGTCATTAATGACATATTTGGTCATGATGATCGCGTTGATTTGGTAATGATGAGTATGGATTGACTTGATGCTATAACAATGGGATCGATGTGGTCAGCAGACACCATTGTGCAGAGTTTGAACGGAGATGCAAAGTTGTAGAGCGAGTTACCAAGTGAATCCGAGCAAAGTGAGTGAATTACTAAGTACAGAGAGAGTGCGTAAATGGTAAGTCTTGCGGCGCATTGGTGTGGTATGCAGAGTGACCCAATCACAATAGATATTTCGAGTGAATGGGATTTTCCAATCGGACTGGTAACCATCATGGAAGAAGTTTCTAGTATGCTAGTCGGATCATCGTCAGTGTCGAAGAGGAAGTGAAAGGGACAAAAGCCTAGCAGTCCGGTGCCATAGAAAAGACAGACCAGAATGTCCACAAGGGCGCAAGAAGAAGAAACTATGCATATGGGGCCATCGAGCTCCAGAGTTGTAGAGTCAGCAGCTCGAGCTGGGGTGTCTGTTAAGGACATCTATGGGTATATACCTCCTAGTCGGCTCGGTGAAGGCCAAGAAGCCCACTAAAAATCAAAAGTACCAGATAAGGATGTCGACGATACCACAAGGGATGGTATGCACTTCTGACATCGTGCCTGCGATGATGCAGATGAAATACAAAGACAATGGCTTTCTCACACTGGAGGATGTTGTGAACGAACCATATGTGCCAATGGTAGCAGTAGGAGGTGGCCCGATAGAGTGCATTCTACATGACTGAGCCGCGGGCTGGACAGATCCGACTTGTTAGGTTTGATCAACATGCCGCACTTTGGGTGGATGACTAAAGTAAATATGTGTGTAAAGTAGCCATTGGCATGCTTCCGTGGAGGATTTTTGTGGCTAGATAGGGCTTCCCAAGGATGGAACAGACCCCTCGTGGTATTTCCGAGGAAAGGACAATGACAAGAAGCTTGCGGTGACATTGAAAAAATGTTATGCTTTAGAGCACGACAGGCGGGCTTACCACATTGATAGTATCAATGACCGCGTAGTGCGCATCGACGTAAGAATTTTGGCCAGCAAAGTGGTCAGGAAGAACCGCCTCATCCAATGTAACTCGAGGGTGGTTGAATGTGTTGAGCAGTGTGCGCAAGGCATACAAATGAAGTGGTCACTCTTTCTCATGAACTAGTTGGAGGAGGATGTAGTAGCGGTGTAGGCAGGCGAGATACCATTTACATTTTGTTGGTTACTCATATTGATCGCACTAGTGGCTTGGATGGAGCCAGACGACTGCCAAGGCATGTATGTAAAAGTGATAGAAGTACGTAAGGTTGTGCGATATCAAAATATATGGTGGGTAAAAGAACAAGATAGATTGACGGATTGTGCGATTCAATTTTGGATCTATTGGGAAGTGCTATAGGCGGCAGCAGTGAAAGTTCCAAGATTATATAAAGAGTCCATGACAAAATATCAAAGGATTTTGCAGTTCACAATTGGACCACAAGCTATTCACATTTAAGTGTGATGTGACCTAGACAAGAAATGGTTTTCAACACCGTAGAAATTGGAGGCGATGGTTAATGATTGGCCTGCAGAATGGCGAGAACTATATAGTTTAGAAGAGGTCTCGACGAGACCCCTGGTGGATGCACCTGTTGATCTCATGCATAAGGATGACCAGAATAGCCAACATGAGTCCAATGAGGAATCGTCGACAGAGACACCCATTGACCGAGAAGTAGAGTGCATATTCAATGAATTAAGAACAAAGAGGCACATGGAGTAGGGTGCAAGTAGTAGCACTGCATCAACCTTGGAGTTGCAGTTGAACTGACTTGTCAAGGCCATTACAGATGCAACCGATGTAGCAACAAACGAAATGACGAAATATTCACAGGCGGGATTCACAGAGGTAAGAACGAAACTTGATTCAATGTATGATATTTTCTTGAAGCGAGCACCAGAAAGGGTGATTGTGCAGAAGTTTGCGTCAATCGGCACTGAGCCGCGGGTTAGGAATGTTCAAATTCCCCCGACTGCAATTGACGCTGGAAGAGAGGACTTGAATACCTCCCTGCAACAATTGCATGACATATCATTGGATATCAATGTGTTGTCCATGAAGACGTTGGTACACATGCAGCATGTTTCCAACCAGGAATTGGCATTCAGACATAAGGAAATCAACGATCGGTACTTGTGGTCACAAGAGAAAGAGGAGAAGGCATAGAAAGAAGTTGAGGAACTGCAGCAAGCAAAGGAGAAATTCCTAGAAGAGAAACCACAGGATATCGAAGCACTGAAGAAAGTGCAAGAGGAGTTGAAGGTGAAGAGCGCCGCAAATATTACATAACTAAAGAAGGAACATGATCACCTTGTTTTTGAGAAGGCACATCTCTTTGATAGCCGAGTAAAGTTGGAAGCGGCGGCTGCATATGCATATCATCACGTATTGGAGAGTACCGCAGAGCTGGATGCGATGGAAATATCATGCCCACTTGGGGATGTTATTGCGTGATTGTAGAGACATAACAACATTTTGGAGGCAATGGTGCACCTGTCAACACCCTCAATGCAAATAGCAGCGTGAAAGAGTGTTATAGAATATTTGGTGACCCAACTTGATGAAATGGAGCAAGAGGCAAAGAATGTGATGGATGAGACTCTGCAGTTTTGGGGAATCATAGTGCAGGATGAGCAGTTGGTGCAACTGACCACACAGTTCCAAGAAGAAGAAGTGAAGCTAGCGACGTTGAAGACATCACTCAGAGCGATGCCATTGATGGTCCAGATCACTAAGTTCACAGAATTAAAGGAGTTGCAACAGTGGGTAGTAAAGGCATAAGAAAGGCGATAGCGACGCAGCACACAGCTAGATGAGTTCCAGGATATTAGATTGCAACTATCAGCAAAGGAGGTTTCTATGCTCCAAGCAGCACATGAAGGAAATAAGGAGCTCGCTGAAAATATGGTCGAGCATCCAGTCACACATGATCTGACGAGGAGCCAAGAGATAGCTGACAGAGTAAAAGTGTAGGTCAAGGAGATTACTAAACAATATGAGGATTACAATATCAAGATTACTGAGTACACCATGTCTAGCTAACGTGGCTCGAGGGCGAGCCACAAGATTGTGTTGGGGGCTTGTTGGAAAGGGGTTTTGGGATAAGTTAGCTGCGCAGCATCATGGATGTTGAGCAAGCTCAAAGACACCGTGCAATTGGAATATTGCGCGCAAGGCAGAGAATATAATATTTTATATATTTTGTGTCACCTTTTTGTAGTTTGGACCATATTTTGTGGATATTGGTCATTATTTTGTAGAATCAGTTAAGAGTTATTTAGGCGGTTGTCTAAGTGGACCTTGAATGTAAATGTGCAAGCCTATAAGTAGATGAAGAATTGTAAGTGTAAAGATGAGAAGCTTAGCGAAGAATATCTTTGAGTGTTTAAACTGAGATATGTTGATCTATGAATTGTGATTTTGTGCGGAAGTAATATGACAAGACGGAAGTTGATCTGAATCACTATTTTCTTTTTTCTTTTTTTGTTTTACTGTTTTCTGTGACTCAATGATGAATGTTATGTGAATCTATGACATGGATCTATGATGCGATGTTTCCTTGTTTTAAATGATGTTATCTTGTTGGATCTGTTTGTGCATCAGTATGCTTACTACAGTTATGATTGAATGATGCGATCTGTTGGAGAATGATAATGAATGATTATGTTAATTCTTAAGTGAGTAATCAGATCTGTTAATGGTATGCTAAGTTGATAAGTTGATGCACATGGTCCTCTCCTATTTTGCGGAAACTTGGTTCTGTCAGCTCTCCCTCGAACATATCTGGTGAGACTTCATCCGCTCTACGGGTGTTTCCAGACGGGGTAAAACCTGTCTGGGCTGGCACTCAGGGAGATCACGGTGGTTTGAGTGTCAAAAAAGTGGGAACCCCTGTCGACTGTTTTTGTTGGTTGGGTTTGTGTCAACAGGTACCCGATGAAACAAAAAATTCATGATTTGGTGGATTACAAAGCAAGAGAGTTTGTACTAGAACAAAGTGAAGGATCGTGACTGAATTCGACTGAATGGTTAGAAAGATATATTTACTCAGAAATTCACAAGATTTTCTTTAGTGAATTTCCCATTCTGCTGCATTAATGGTTATCGAATCTAGTGACACAAAGGAAAAAAATTCAAGGCGGAGTACCCACACAGTTGACACCTCAACTGATATGACGATTGAGGATTGTAAAGAGTTAGTAATCTTATATCTAGGGTTTTCAACTTCTTGGTTGATAGAATTTTGGAGGGATATATTACTAATATTTTAGTTGACACGATAAGATCACACAATGAGAGAGAAAGAGAGTTCTTCCAAGAATCTCGAGGCTATTACTTAAAATTTTTAAAGTCGTGTATAAAGATGTTGGTATGTGAGAAAGGGATCATGAAGGTGGATTCTGATGAGATAATCCATGTGCGTGGAGGACCTAAGTGATTTCACTAGAAATGATGGAATGAGATGGATGAGAGTAAGTTGATATGTTCTCTGTCGATGGTGAGAATGAGCTAGAGGGTGCTCTCCTGAGGAGTCAAATAATATTTCGATCGGGAAAGAGAAGGACTACGACAAGAAGAGGAATTTGCAACACGACTAGAAGAAGGGACTATGATTTGGCACCACCCCTCGAGGAAGAGGAAGAATATCGACTTATCTCAAAAAACAAAGAGGAAGCATCCGATCCAGATCAGGATTATGACATACCCATGACCCTGTGTACATCTCCCACATGTGAGGTAATACCTAAAATTGCATCAAAGAGCGGTTTTGTAAATCATAGTAATAGTAATAGTCAATATAGTAGTCAAGGAATTCTCACTGGTGGGACATTTAATTCAAATTCAGTTATAACCTAAGTAAACAAAATGTGGGGAGTGATATAAAATTACCTATATTCAATGAGAATGGGTTGGAAGACCCTAAGAAACGTTGGTTCCTGTGTGAATTTGTTTGGACAGTGCGGCAAGTTCATGATGAGGCTATAAAGTGAGCTCAGATGATCACAACATATATAGGTCATGCTCTTGACTGGTTGCTGCAAGAAAAGATGGTTGACACATATATGATGAAGAATGAAGAACATATACAAGACAAGCAGGCTCAGGAACAATACCCTCAACCAAGGTGAGGCCGAGGTCGAGGAGGAGGATTTCATTATAGAAGGGGCCAAATTATTTGTTATAATTGTGGACAACCGAGACATTTTTCCAAATAATGTACTAATCCCACAACGACGTGTTCATATTGTAAATAATTTGACCACACTATCAAGGAGTGTCTACAGTTGCTTTCTAAATGGAAGGCCAAAAACCTGGGGAACTCGAACCAACTGCAGAATGCAAACCAAAATATTCAAAATGTTTTTGTTGAACCTCAAGGCCCTAATATTACTATTGTAACAAGAGGAGGTGTTGCGACTAGAGGAGATCAATATGCACCCTACGTAAATCCGAGGGTTCGACCAATGATGCAAAATAAAGTATCGTTTGATTTATAGAAGGAAAAGGGAGTATTCTTTGATGCATGACATGAGTTTGTCGACATAAATTAGGTGTCAAAATTTGCCACTGTTCCAGCATTGGATGATGGACCAATCATGGAAATGCCTCAAATATTTGAACAGTTACTCCGAAGGAAACCGATAGAGAAGGTGAGAAAGTTGGAATATTTCTTTAAATTTTTTTTAGAACTAATAGAATATAATGATGCTATATCAGAATTATCGACTTTGATTGAAGAACCTCGAGAAATTTTTTGACCATAAAAGAAAGTTAACCACATTGGTAAGAGGCAAAAAACTAGTCGCAAGTTCATAATGATTGCCTAGATAGGAGATTAAGATATGGAATTTATCATATTAGATTTGGGGTCAAAAGTGAACATTCTAACAAGACAAACCTCGGAAAGTATGGGAAGCCGAGACTAGTATGGTCTCTTGTTCAACTACGTTTAGCCAATCAATCGAAGGTCTTTCCTATTGGTTGAATGACACATGTTCCTATCAAAGTGGAAGGACTCTGAACCTTTGTTGATTTTGAAGTCATAGACATTGTTGATGATACGATCCATATCCTACACTTCTGGGGATCGATCGAGATATTGACAATCAAACAATTATAAATTTTAAAAAGAGGATATTGTCATTCGAAGATACAGAGCTGCAGGTGATATCCCTAATTAATCTTCTAGAGGGCCAGAGATATGTCGAGCAAGTGAACCATGAAGGACAAGAAGGATACATGGATAATATTTATAATATTTCCTCTACAATGGATGATTATGTTAACTCGAAAGCAGATGGCAATTTGTGATGGTGAAGTATTACCTCCTGTACGTCATATTTGAGAGAAGCTCTGGAGAATTGGAAGAATCGACTACATGAAGTGTCGATGTAAAAATGCGCAAGAGTCACAAAATTTGTGAATCGGGTAGGTACTTAGGTGTGTGATTTACCTACCTAGGAAGGATTTCCTAATTTTGGGAACATTTCTTATAGAGTTCGAAGAAAAAGTATTGGAAATGTAGTGTTTATTAGCACTAGAAGTTTCATTGAAGTCTATGCCCGCCAGGTGGTGGGTTGCTCATAAGAAATCTATTACAAGATGGCCTCAATGCCGATGGATGTTGGAGATTAGATTTGGTGAGAATATGTTGTATAGTGGAAAAAATATACATCAATCATATTGATAATTTTTGTACGAAATGGAAGACATACCCGCAACAGGAATGGGTTCATCAATTTATACATACTTTAGATATGATACTGAAAAGCTGGTACAACTCATTTGGGATGTGATGAAAGAGTGTAGATTGGGAAAATATAGCTACCAGTTCCATGCATACCTTCATATTTTTTGGTGATAGTCCGACGATTGATGCTTCTCTACAAGTTATAAGAACCAAAATATTTGAAGACATCCCGGTGTCGACGTCAAATTTTCTTCATAGCAGTGTGATAGTTCATAACTACATGGAATGTTATAATGTAACTGGTAACCCTGAAGATGATGATCCGCATCACATAAATATTCATGAGTTTTAGGGTAGTCGAGTAGTTGAGGTAGAAGGCTTATCAAATGATAGGTTTTGAATCCCCTTAGAACAAAGAAGGTGAACATTGGTTCTCCAAAAAATATGAAGTTTACCAATATTGGAGATTATTGAGATGATGAGACCGTAGTGAAAATTACAGACTTATTGCATGAATTTAAGGATTTATTCCCTACTAAGTTTTCAAAGATGAAGGGGATTATTGGTGATTTGGGAGAAATGAATATTCCCCTAAATCATGATGCAAAACCTATTAAGTAGCAACTATATAGGCTCAATACGAGATAAATATAAGGTCAAGATAGAGTTAGACATAATGCTAGATGCATGCATTATAGAACCTGTTAAAGAATCTAAATGGATTAGCCATATGGTGGTACATGACAAGAAAATTGGTGAAGTCTGCATCTTTATCGACCTGCAGAAATTAAATGATGCCTTCCTGCATGATCCATTCCCAACCCCATTCACAGATTAAGTATTGTAGAACATCGGAGGAAAATAAGTGTACTTGTTTACTAATGGGTTCTCTGGCTACCATCAGATAATAATTGAAAAGGAGGATCGGTACAAGATGACCTTTGCGACAGAACGGGTATGCTTCCTATATATGGTAATTCCTTTTGAACTCAAGAATGCCCCTGCTATTTTTTCTAGATTAGTAGTATTTGGTTTTAAATATTTCATCCATAAGTTTCTTGAAGTATATTTTGATGATTGGACAGTCTATGGGATGGTGAAAAATAATATTGAGAGTCTTAGAATGATACTCAACCAATGTAGATAGTATCATATTTCTATGAACTTGAAGAAGTGCATTTTTTTTGCTCCTTTTGGTATCTTGTTGGGTCATGTTGTCTATCGAGATGGAATATTGATTGAATCTTCCAAGATCATGATTATTGTATACCTACCTCCACCCTCGACGGTTAAATAGTTAAGAAATACTTTTGGGCATACGGGGTATTATAGAAAATTTATTAGATGATAGGCAGAAGTTACAACTCCAATAGAGAAATTATTGAAGAAAGATGTTAAATTCCAATGGAATGAGCAATATCAAGAGAGTTTGGATGTTCTTAAAGATAGGATGGTTACAACTCCTATATTTTTTCCACACTGGAAGAAAGAATTTCATGTACATGTTGACGCGTTGTTTGTTGCGCTTGGTGTCGTACTCGCATAACCAAGCAAGGGTGCTCTTGATCACCCCATTGCATTTTCTAGTAGAAATTTGTTGATGACAAAAAAGAACTATACCATGACCAAAAGGGAAGGACTTGTTATGGTATATGATCTCCATAATTTTAGATATTACTTGTTGGGAGGACATGTTAAGATGTATATAGACCATTCTGCATTGAAATATTTGGTCAATAAGCCAGTGTTGGGGGGGCAATGGATTCTATTTTAGGAATTGATTTTGATATTATTGTTAAGCAAGGTGGACTGAATTCGAGAACTCACCACCTGTTGAGATTAGAAAGTGGAGAAGAACATATTAGTCTTGATGATAGCCTCACTGATGCACAATTGTTTGCAGTCAAGATGATTAATGATCACTGTAGATATATTGTACATATCTTAACTACATAATATGCACTAGAAAAATTTAGTACAAGATAGAAGAAGTAATTAATTGTAAAAGTTGTATATTTCTAGCTGATTGTTGGGAAATTGTATAAAATGGGACCAAATGAAATACTTCATCGTTGTGTCTTGGAACATGAGTGATCGATGGTACTAAATGAAGTGCACGTTGGTGTTGCATGAGGCCATTATGAAGAAAAAGCAACAGTGCACAAGATTTTACAGGTTGGACTGTAGTGGCCTACTTTGCATGTAGGTACTAGAGACTATTGTCGTAGCTGTGATATCTGCCAAAGAACTGGAAAACCATCATGACGAGATGAAATGCAACTTGAACCACAAGTGATTTTGCAGGAATTTGATAAATGGGATGTTGATTTTGTGGGTCCTATTAACCCGCTAGGAAAAACAATGGATGCACTTTATATAATTACTGTGACAAACTACTTAACCAGATGGGCCAAATAAGCACTAGTAAGAGATTGTACTGGTGCAATATTTTTGTTCAACCATGTAGTGACTCATTTTGGATTCCCGAAGATTTTGATAAGTGATAAAGGAAAACAATTTGTGAATCAGTTAATTGAAAAATTACTTGAAGAATTCCATATTCAACATCAGAAGACAACACCATATCACCCACAAGCGAACGATGATGTCAAAGCATTCAATAAAACCTTTGAGAATGCATTGACAAATATATGTAATGTTCATAGGGATGATTCAGATCATAAGATACTTCGACATTATGGGCTTATCACACAAACTGTAAAATTTTTATAGGACAGAATCCATTCAGATTGGTCTATGGAAAGGAGGTTGTCATGCCATTGGAATATAATTTACCTAGTCTTAGAATTACTATGATTACTGAGATGAAAAATGTTAGTGCATTAGAAGAAATATTTCTGCAGCTGATACAACTAGAAGAAGATCGCTTTGTCATAGGATATCATCAGCAAGTTGAGAAGGAGAGATAAAAGGCTTGGCATGACCACCATATTAAGCTTAAGAATTTTTTGGTTGGTGATTTAGTCCTCTTGTATGACAGTAAAATTTTGAAGCATCCTGGAAAGATTTGAACGCACTAGCTGGGACCATATGTTGTCACCTGTATCACCGAGGGAGGTGCGGTCCAATTGCAAGAATTAGATGGTACACCATTCAAAGGATTAGTGAATGGAAGTCGATAAAAACCTTATCAAGATAGTCTCACTTTCCTTGAATGAAAAGATAAGTGAAAAAAAAATTATATATAGTTGTTGTCGCAAGTTTTAATTTTATTGCAATTTTTTAGATATGTTTCAAGTATGAAATATTGTCATAGAATATATGTCTGCCGCAAGAGGAAATCCTGTCACAAATGACAGTTGGAGGGAAGTTAAGTTGAGTACTAGGATATTTCTTCAACATGATTTTTGGTCACATCTACCATTAATAAATAATCACATGTTGTTATGATGATTGAGGTGATGGTTCATTTGGCGGTTTATTGAAATAATGGGAATTATGTCCCCGTGTGATAGAAATTTCCACCACCTTTACCATTTATTGCAGAACTGTGTGAGAAAATGACTTTCGACATGCGTAAAACATATCTCCATCTTCACGCAGAAGTTTTTTCATTTGTTTGTATCCAATTCAGTAATCCTTTGAGTCAAGTCATCCATTTGTAACACCTTTGTAATCGAAGGCATTTCACTGAGTATGTTCATTTATATATCGAGCACTAGCACTGTTTCAGAATCTGGTGTGGGGGTTCCTTCCCTTGCACCCATTGTTGAAGAACCCCTAGAAGTTGTGCCACGACTGGAGCTGGTTATGCCACCAAGAAAGAAGTGCATTGGCCAAGGAATTGTTCCTCCATAGATATTTAAAGCTACCCATGATGCCGAAGCATTAGGATTTGGGTCCACGACCATGTTTCTTGGATACATTCACCCGAGGAAAGATGATGCTCCTAACGAAAATATCAGCAAGAATGCCAAGTTTTCGCTAATAAATCCAACCATTATGAAATGTGTACATGTTACGATAGACATTCAGCCAAATCTGAAGAATATGGGATTCATAGACCATGATCTGCAGAAGTTTCCTGAACTCACCATGTCAAGGTACATGACCATTGTGAGAGAAACTAAAGAGGGACTAATTCCCCTTGTTCCAATGGAGTGGGAAAGAGGATTTGAGAAGTCAGGAATACTATCAGTGATGCACATGCCCCACTTTGGTCACACTGCATAAGTAAATACATGCGTAAAGGAATTATTGGTTTTCTTTCACAAAGGCTTCCTTTGGTTGGATCGACGAATTTTGGTGGACGTCGACTTGATAGATTCAATCAGTGGACTACCTCTTGCAGGGGTCGACCCAACAACGTTCTTTGCTAGAAAGGATCAGGATTCAGACCTAGCCATCCGAATGAAGGAGAAATATGACCTAACCAAATATAAGAGAGGTTTTTCCATTGCCTCTATTAATGATATTGTTGTTCAGTTCACCGCAAAAGTGTTATCAAGCAATATTCTTAGGAAGATGTGAATGAACCAGTGTACTGCTAAAACCATTGTTGCAGCAAGGCAGTGTGTTGCGGGTGTCCAGATGAACTAGTTGAATTATTTGCTAAACAATTTGTTATCATATTCCACTGACAAGAAAGATAAAGGTAACCCATTTCACTATGCATGGCTATTAATTTTGGTATTACTTGTTACATGGGTCGAACCGCAAAACTATAAAGGGGTGTACATGCTTGTGCCATGTCGATGGGAATGATATTAAAACTTATGGTATGAAAAGGAGAATATGTGCTAACAAAAGGACAATAACATTTATTTTTACCTACATACTAATGCACCTAGGCGTCACATTGGGAACCAAGCAAGGATTGTTATAGAGACTTTCCAGTGGTTTCACAATATTATTATATTTCTGCATGGGCACACCACATATATTTGCAGCCATGACAAGACCCTGAGAATAAATGGTTGGCTATTGAGTTTCAGCTAACAGAAGAAGATATTGAGACAATAGTTCAGGACTGGCCCAAAGAGTGGACACGACCTGTTGAAGACGATCAAATACCCACTGAAACTAAAATGTGGCAGAATGGAACATTGGGAAATCAGGTAGGAGATAAAAAAAAGGAGAATAAATCCCACAAATCTCCCCCTATGAAAGTAAAGAAGAGTCCAATGTGACCCCAACGGATCCAAAAATGGGTTTTACGTGTGAATGATATGAAGAATCGAAGAAGAGTAATAAGAAGAGGAAGGTTGATAAAACATATGGAACCATTGGCCTTACCAACGATGACTACAACCTCATTACTGATCAGATGGAAGAATTTTCCAATGAGACTTATATGAATATTGATGAGAGTAATACTGACTTGGTTGGAAGCATCACAAATTTACTACATACTCTATGTGTCGCAGTGAAAGAAGTAAGACCAGTGGTCGTGCAGGAACCCTTTTTGATCAAGTCGCAGGAAGAAGCAGGTCCTTCTAACGATAAACCTATTGATATACAACCACCACAACAACACAAGAAGGTTCAGGTGTCTACTGAGGCACTTGATTTGGGCATGCCATGATCAAAGACATTGGTCATGTAAGTGTCGATTTTTGTAATTCCTATGTATGTAATGCATATGATTCAACAGGATGCAGTAGAATATATGAATACAAGAGAGCATGTGGTGTTTAATAAACTTAAACATTCAAGGGATATTGTCACATCGCTAAAAAACAAAGTAAAAGGGACAAAGAAAAAATCATAGAGATTGCAGGAAGATAGGAAAATATTGGAGCAAGTTGTCGCGCTTGCCTTCCATGAATTCTCTAAAGACAGAATTACAACTGAAATGATCCTAGAAGCCAAATTTTTTCGACTTGGGGAGGTAGTTGTCGACCTTCACCAACAGGTAGAAAAAATGCAAATAAAGATGAATCCTAGTACACCATTCGAGGTACTGGAAACATGATAAAAGACAATAAAGGAAAAATGTTCTAAATATTCAGGAGGTCGAGGCACTTTGTGCCAAAGAATATGCGCAGGTTTCTGAGTCATGGGAAGCCTTAATGGATGATGCAGAGTTGGAGAAAGTTGCAGCGAAGCTTCATATCACAGAAGCGAATTTGAATGAGTTAAGAAATGAGCTGAAGAAATTTCCATCGGTTGAGAATATGAGCAAGGATACCAATTTTAAAATATTAGAGCATCAGGTTTCTAAACTACGGACACAACAACAGAGACGAATAGAATGTGTTGTAAAACTTCAGGCTGAATCATAGCAAGTTACATGAAACATCAACCCAATCCACGAGCGGGTGGGATAGGTGATGGGAGAAACAAGAATTAAAAACTTCGTAACATATCAGTTCTGAACTTGTTGAACAAATGCAAAAGGAAAAAGAAGTTGTGCAGAGAGAAGCAGAGGAAGTGATGAATATCTATCAGGAGTTTCAGAGTAAATTTGGAATGATAGGAACCTCCAGCTAAAGTTCCTTGGGATGATCCATAAGTGATTGTTGGGGGCCTATTGTCCCTAGGAAAATATGTACCAATTTTGGTTGAAAAAGGGAAGAATCCAGTTGCAAGGAGAGCAAGACGAAAAAGAAGAAGACGAAGTCAAGTTTGAGTATTCGACTTGTTTTGAGAAAACAATAAATGTAAAAATGAGTTAATTTAGAATAACAATCTATATTTGGGAATGACAATGAATGTATTCTAGGTGGTTAGTTCCTTTATTAGATGTAACGGGATTTGGGGTAGTTAGAATAACCAGTCGACTATTAGTTGAGAATTAGTTGGCAGTTGAAACAAGAATTGTAAGAGATATATAGGATCGATCCAAGTTGTGTGCGAATGATTGCTAAATCTTGAGGAGATCGAAAGAGAGAAGGAAGGAAAGCATTATATCATGAGAAATATAGAGAAAAAATGTTCAATTTAAAGAATACTCCGAGAGAATTCTGCAAGCTATGTGGACATACCAAAGCGTTCCAATCTTACTCATGCCAGATGAAGAACGCTTTGTGTCTTTTCCCGTATGAGTTTCCACATTAAAATTTTGTGTCTTTGATGTCTATGTAACTTGTGTCTATGTAATTTGATGCACTTGCATTGATTTTATGTCGTGGATTAACAATAATAATGATCATGAATATGTTTAAATATGTATATGGTATATGTTGTGAATGAGTCGACAGATCGATATAATTTCTTGTGTGTGCATGTTGTTGGTAATCTATCCCTCTGTTTTTTTTGGGGTGTGTCTTATTGTTATCATGGATAAATCCCCTTCCTTAACTACAAAAATCTAGTTTCGACAGTCCCAGAAAGATATCTCGGGTGAGACTGCAACTTTACGGGTGTTGCCGATGGGTTTATGCTCTCTAGGGCCGATATCTTGGGATTTCTTGGATAAAAGGGGAATCTAAACATGGTTCAGTGGAAAAGAAACAAATAGGTGGGAAAGGAATTAAGCAGAAACTATCTATCTAGGTGTTTGATTTTCACTGGAAATGACTTCGATAACAACCTTTCCATTATCGTTTTCTTGGTGAGTTGCTACCAATTTTGGAAATGGAAAAATTAGGTAAATCTAAGGTGGAAACCACCCATTCCATGTGGGAAAAAGGGATAATACGTGGAACAACCATGATAGAAGGACATGCGGGTAGCCAATGTCCTGAAATTCACAGGAACCACAGAGCGAAGATGGTGGGGGTCCACAAAGAAAATTTTGTGGAGAATCATGAAGAAGGTCTAGGGGCATAATGGTGAATGAGTCCGGGGAGGTCCATGGGAATGATGGAGAGGAGGTCCATGGAAGAAACTAAGGAAATTTTGTGGGCATGATAGAGAATAATCCTGCAGGCATGGCGAAGTTCGTCCATGGGGTATAGCCAAGAAGAGAGGTCCATGGGATCCATGGAGAAAAGTCTGTAGGAGCCATGGAGTAAAGGTTTACGACGATCATGAGTTGGAAGTCAGAATTCAGTACTCATTTTTCATCGATAATCGATCATCAGTCAATGGCATGTATCCGTTGGGGTTACAAAAAAGTGTCTCGAGGAATAGGCCGTGGGGAGAGGCCCACGGTGGTAGTTGGTGCACATTCGCGGGGTGAAAGATTGCCTCCTGAATAAAAGTAAACAAGGTATCGATGATTCCACTTCAAAGCTCCATTTAGTGGTTTTCCATGATGTATTGATGAGAAAGGATGATAGAGAAGGTACGATCCATGGATTTAGGAAAAAAAATTAGGAGGTCAAAAATTATTTTGTCCATAACATGAGTAGTTTAGATCGGAATTCGATGAGACCTATGGTGTTTAGATGACATTAACAAAGGTCACATAAGTAAAAATGAGAGTCCCAAGTCCATCCTGTTCTGATTTGATAGAAAATTCAAAATACTAACGTTTAAATATCAGTATCTAAAAACTCGACAGGGGCCAGGTTTGGGTTGAAATTTTTATGGTACAGTCATAGACCAGTCATGCAGTGGCTCTGAGAGCTTGTAGCCAAATTATAAAAGGTGTGAGGGTAGGGTGTGAAGGAATACCTAAGAACCATGTGAATTATTCCATAAGACTAATTCTATTAAAATAACATTATTATGTGTCATTCCATATATTACTAAGATGTGTAAAAAATATTTCTATGATGCACAATGTTTGTAATTGACAATCTTTGAACAATTGTAGTGGAGGGAAACAAACAGAGAGAAAAAGTACCCAAAAGAAAATGGTAACCATGAATGATGCCCCAAACCCCTATGAACATGATGAGGATGTCCTAGGAGAAAATATGCAAGAGTGAAATGTTGAAACATAATCCAATAGGAGGAGAGAGAAAATCACTCCCAAAATTTGGTTGAAACATTGAGAAGATTTAACGAGAGGTTGATCAAGGCTCAAGAAGAGAATAACTAGATTAACATTTCCATCCTTTAGAGCCTCATTAATATTCAATAGATGGATCATCTTGTATCTAATCCAAGCAATGTATGTCAATGAAGAATAAGTGCAAAATTCCACTCCATAAGTTGCACTAGGAAGAGGATTCCAAGTCCAATAAAAGGTTCTTTGAGTAGGGCACATAAGGTATCTTTGTCAAGGTCTTCTTCTAGTAGGTCATGTGATTCTAAAGGTTCTTGAAGTAGCATAAAGCATACTTCCAACATATTTGAAAGGAGAAGGAATTATAAAAGGATCCCACAAGGAGAATTCCCAAAGGAAAAGCCTCCCACATTTGATGGAGAAAGTAAGATAGGTCAGGAAGCAAAGGCATGGCTTCTTGGAGTGAAGAAAAATTTTCAAATTCATGATTACTCAGGAAATGAAAATTCTAGAATTGTTATTTACAATCTCAATGGCTGAGATTCAATTTAGTGGGAGCACCTCATGAAAGTAAAAGGAATGAAGGAAAAAAGGATCAGATGGGAGTGATCTAAAATGTATTTCAAGGAAAAATATTTATCTACTAGCTATTATGATAACAAGAGGAAGGAGTTCAATGAACTAAAATTGAGACAGAATTCTATGGAAGAACATGTCCATAAGTACTTGGAATTGTTTAGGTATGTAGATTACATAAAACATGAATGGGTAAAAATTCAAAGCTTTCATGGAATTCCACCCCATAATTAGAGAGATAGGATTGAGTTTGTTAATCGACCAACTCTTGATGAAGCCATCAAAATGGAAATGCATTGCTGTGAGTAGAGAAAATGAAAATAAGAATTTCATCTAGAAAGGAAAGGAAATCCAAAGGGAGTATTTGACAAAATGAAAAGCGGGTTCATACCTCCACCATTTAGAAATCAACCAAGAAAATTCCAATAAAGTCAACAATCACTAAATGGAATTAAGCTAATAGTAGCAGCAGAAAAAATGATTGAAAGGACCAATTCAGTGTTAGGGATGTGGAGAAAACCACATGCTTAAAGACTATCCACATAAAAAAGAGAACCCTCGAGGATTTCATAATAATTCATTACAGTGGAGGATATGGCAAGAGAAAATCCCCTAATTTATGCAGTGTTGTATAACCATTAGGTAGACCATCAATCAACAGTACTAGAAGTTGAAGGTGATATTGCTAAGCAATCTATTTCTATTTTGATTAATACAGGATATACGCATAGTTATGTTACTCAAAAAGTGGTTGAAAGTCGTTCTCTTAAAAAAATGAAACATGATAAGTATTGGTTTGTTCATTTAGCCACCGACACAAAAATAAAAGTGAGTAAAATAGTGATGGAGTTCGCCATAGAGTTGAATGGACTTCTCACAAAATTAAATCTGAATGTCCTACCATTAGGATCGTACGATGCTATTATTGTTATGGATTGGTTGGAAAAACATAGATCCAAGGTAGATTGCTATGAAAATGTCCTTGAATTCATTGATGAAGAGGGAACTCTGAGGGTGGTGAAATGGATTCCCAAGTAAGTTTCAGTAAGGTAGATTTCAACCTTGCAGTTAAGGAATTGTTACAAGAAAAGTTGCTAGCTATATGCAGTCCATATATCATATTCATTAAAGGACAAAGGACCAAGTATAGAAGATTATAGGTTGTTGCAAGAGTTCAAATATGTGTTTCCAAATGAATTGCCAATATTGCACCAAATAAGGACATTGGTTTGACCATCAATCTTGTTCCATCGGAATCCCCAATTTTTAAATCTCCTTATAGAATGAGCACATTGAAATTGGTAGAGTTAAAAATGTAGCTACAAGAATTAATGGACAAGAGGTATATCATACCAAGTGTGTTTCATTGGGGAGCACCGGTGTTATTTGTGAAGAAGAAAGATGGAAATTTAAGCCTATGTATTGATTAGAGACAACTAAATAAAGTGACAATAGAGATTAAGTACCATTTGCCTAGAATTGATGATTTTTTCAATCAAATGAAGGAATCCAAAGTATTTTCAAAAATTGACTAGAGATCTGATTATCATCAAGTGAGAATAAAAGAAGAATACATTCACAAGACAACTTTCCAAACAAGATATGTCAATTATGAGTTCATGGTGGTGCCATTTGGTCTCACCAATGCACCTACCACATTCATGTGTCTCATGAATAATGTTTTCAGTAAGTATTTGGATAAATTTGTGTTAGTTTTCTTGGAAGGAATTATTGTTTATTCAAAGAATGAAGAATTGCACGAGAAACACTTATGAATGGTATTGCAATTTCTTAGAGAGCACAAATTGTATGAAAATCTAAGCAAGTGTGACTTCTATCAAATAAGGGTACAATATTTGGGTCATGTTACTTTAGAAGCAGAAATTACAATGGATCCATAAAATATTGAAGACATAATGGATTGGTGTACTCCAAAGAATGTCATAGATGTTACATCTTTTATGGGTCTTGTAGGACACAATGGAAGGTTCATTGAGGGAATCTCCAAGATCGCTTATCCAATTACATTGTTGCAAAGAAAGAATGAAAAATTTGTGTGGTATTAAAAATGAGAAGAAATCTTTCATCCATTGAAGAAGTTATTTACTAGTGCCCCTATTTTGAAGATTCCAAAGCCAACAAATGATTTTTTACTATGCATGTATGCTTGCATTGAAGGACTAGGTGGATGGATTATGCAAGAAGGATTTATGATTTTCTACGAGTCCAGAAAATTAAAAGAGCATGAAAATAATTATTCAAATCATGGTTTATAATTAGTATCCATAGTACATGCTTTGAAGATGTGGAGGCATTACTTGTTAGGAAGAATATTTGATCTTAGAAAAAATCACATGAGCTTAAAGTATTTGTTTGTTTCGCCAAGTTTAAATTCTAGGAAATCTAAATGGAAATAATTTTTGTGTGAAAATTGATTTTGAAATCAAACATGTGAAAGGAAAAGAGAACAAGGTTGCAGACACCCTTAGCAGAAAATTGCATGTAGCAACCTTAAGTGTGTGCAAATCATATTTAAGAACATGAGTTCTTAAAGCCCAAGATAAAGATGAGACTTACCTTCAAGTAAAGAGAAATTGCAGTAGGGAAAAGTACATAAAAAGTGTGAAGGATATCATCTTAGAGAACGTGATCTTCTTGTTTATAAGGGGAGATTGTATATTCCAAATTGTACAAATTTGAAGAAGGTGGTAGTGGATCAAATTCATCAGATTCCCTACTCTAGATGTCCACGATATGAAAATACAATAACAACAGTGAAGAAGCAATAATTTTGGCATGGGATGAAAAATGATGTAGAAGAATATATTTCACAATGTCAAAAGTGCTAACAAGTCAAGGCAGAGCATCAACATCCAACAGGACTATTGCATCCTTTTCCCATTTTGAAATGGAAGTGGCGAGTAATATCTATGGATTTTGTAACAAGTTTGTCAACGACAACGACGAAAAATGATTTAATCATGGTTGTGGTGGATAAAATATCAAAGAGAACTAATTTTATTCCATTCAAGTCCACTCATAAAACAAGTGACGTAGTGGATACATTCATGAATGGGGTATTCAAATTGCATGCGTTACCTAGATCAATAGTCTTAGGTCGAGATGCAAAGTTCACATCCAATTTTTGGAAAGGTTTATTTCAAGAATTGGGAACTCGATTGAATTTTAGTACACATATCATACTCAAACATATGGTCAGACCGAGAGGGTGAATCAAGTTCTTAAGGACATCCTAATGATGTATGTGATAGATAAATCATCAAATTGGGACAATTACCTACACTTGGTAGAATTTGCATACAATAATGGACATCAATAATCATTGGGAATGAGTCCATTTGAGGAATTGTATGCAAATCGATGCAGAACTCCAATGATTTGAAATAGTTCGGTAAACAAGATAGTGCTTGGGACAAAAATGCTCTAGGATATGGAATAAGAAATTGCTAAGGTCGGGCATAATTTAAAGGTAGGCCAAGATAGGAAGAAAATTTAAGAAAATTTAAAAAGAGTGCACAAAGAAAAGTTGGGGATTACGGTTTATTTAAGAGTAAATCCAAGGAAAAATTCCCTAAAGTTGGGAAGTTGTGCCAAGTTGGCACCAAGATATTGCGGGCCATTAGAATTCCTTGATAGGATATGACCTATTCCATATATGATTGCATTTCCTACTAACATGAGAGCTCGTAATGTTTGCCATGTTGCTTTGATTAAAAATTATGTAAATGATACTAATCACATAATTTATTGGAATGTGATACATGTGGATCCCAAGGGAGAGTTCCAAGTGGAACCTATGCGCATCCTCGACAAGAAGATAACATTGCTTCAGAAATAATACATTAGACAGGTAAAGGTGAAACGAAAACACCTTGGTCCTGATCAAACTACATGGGAGTTGGAGGATGTCATGAGAGGGGCATACCCATTTTTGTTCAGTTTTGAGAACATTGAGGATGGTGTTGTTCTAAGGGGGAGGGGATTGTGATACCCCCATTTTGATCCCTGGAATGTATTGGCTTAATATGTGAATAATGTAAATATGCGAGGTATGGTTCCTAGTGGAGATCAATGTTGAGGCTATGCTAAATAATGCTCAGCTTATAAAGGAAATTAATTTATATTTTGTGTACATGTGCTAGTTAGCCATGGTTAAACGTACAAACAATGTAAATATTTATAATCAAATTAGAAGTCTAAGAGCTGGCTATGGAGCCAACTAGAAATAAGGGTTTGTGTTTATCCATTAGGGAGAGGAGAGGGGTTTGTGGGATTAATTCCTTTCTTTACAAGTGTCATCTTGAGAACCCATGTGAAATAAATGGTAAGAAACTACCCAAGTGGACTTCCTTGTTGATATTTAATTCTGTTGTAAGAAGACAAAAGATAAATCAACTCATAAATTTAATATGGCATGGGATGAACCCATAAATTCATAGATATGAGTATGGGATTAGTTTTTGGTACCCCAAAATTCAATTTCCTTCTTGGGGATTCGTTTCCCTTCATTTCCATTCCATTCTTGGGAAACCAGACTCTGATTTTCAGCAAGCTATGCATTTCCAGCAATGAAAAATAGTAGAAATCATAACTAGAGAAAAAGCCATATTTTAGAGTGTCAAAAATTCCCAAAAATTCATGTGGGTTGTGAAATCCAATGGGGAATCCGTATAGGTCAACCCTGGGGAAAATTGGAGAGTTTTAAAGACCCAAAAATCCATGGAAAAACCTAGACTTTGGAGCTTGGAAATTGAATTTTGTGGCTGCAAGTTAGTGTGACTAGCAATTGGAAAATCCAAGAGAGGATTGAAGTCGGGGAGAGATCAAGGGTTGGAATTTCTTGATAAACCCAGTGTAGGAAGATATCTCTAAATTTTTAGTATTTTGAACCTTTCTATGCCCACCTTAAAGTGAACTGGAGGGAAGGGGCACCTGAGGGACTATGTAGCAGAGAAGGGAACCTTCCTTGTGTTGGGTGTGGTAGGTACTATGGGTTCCAAGTATAGATGAGACCAATTGAGATGCTTGCAGTTATATGGTTGAGCTCACTGGCTTAGGATTCTCCTTCCTTGGCCCTCTGCATGTTTGATAAACCTAGTTGTGTGTTGGATTAACATGAGTGTGTGTGCCTATGGCTGCGAGTGAGCCTATGTAGTTTCTCTCTAGTGGATACATAGCCCATATCGGTCGTGGCCCCTCAATAGAGAGATAATATTCTAGACAAATTTCAGTTTGTGGAACATTTCCCTTCCATAACTAGTTGCTTGGGAAACTTCATTGAAAATATAAGTTTTTACTTATTAATTTACTATTGTGTTTGAATATGCATGAATTATTGTTATGCATGTGATGAATATGTTGGTATATGCATGTTGTGTGTGTGCAATGAATTTATTTTCTGCTGTGTATTTTTATTATGCATATGCACACACATCTGAATCTTTATGAATTTTGTAATATGGCCACAGGGGGGATTTAGAACCCCCTAAATACTTCGTGTTCCCCTCCATTGGTTGTATTGATGGACGAGGACATGACATTGAGGAACTAGTTCGTTGTAGGAATTGTAAGATCGATGGATTAGGATTTTTTTTAATGATGGAAGATGTGGTTGGACGTGGGAACGATGGCATGGAGTGCATTTATGATTTGGAGGTGGAAGCAACGTGAGACGATCAGATATGATGATATATGGCATTAATGGAGTGATATGTGGTGGGTACAAAAACCGTGGACAAAATGATGACTTGGTTGGGTAATGATTGGAGTCAATTTGACATGGAGATATCATATTTATTGTAACCTTAATTAAATGTCAAAATAAATACATTACCTTGTAATTGAGGACATACTGTTCTTGTGTGAGCTGACATGGAGTGGCCTGAACTTGGAACACTTTGCATGATCTCTATATTGATGTAGGTTGCTACTAAATTACTCATTGTTGCAATATTTTTTGCAGGATAAGTTTGGAGCATCACTTGATGTTTGAAAAATGGATGCAAGATAAATCTGCAACATCTGGCTCACTTGATATATGGAAAATGGTTGTAGGAGAAATCCACAACATTTGGATCGCTTGATGTACAGAAAATTGTTATAGGATAAATCCACGACATCTACCTCACTTGATGTATGGAGAATGTATGCAGGGGAAATGTGTAGCATATGGATTGCTTGATGTATAGAAAATGGCCACGGGATAAATCTGCTACATCTGGATTTCTTGGTGTATGGAAAATGGATCTAGGGGGAAATCTGACGGCATCTAGATTGCTTGATGTATGGAAAATGGTCAAAGAAGAAATTTGTAGCATATGAATCCCTTTATGTATGGAAAATAGATGCAGGGGAAATCTACAACAACTAGCTCACTTGATGTATGGAAAATGGTTGTAGGAGAAATATGCATCATTTGGCTCACTTTTTTCTTTTCATTTTTTTTCAAACTGAATTGTTTGTAGGTTAGGTTTAGGTCCTTAATGTCCTTTACCGGGTTTAATGTTTTCTAGTGTTGAATCTTATTCACAAATTCTATCTTTGGCATGGGTTTCTTACATAATTTAAGACGTTGTCCATTTTCTTAGAGTAGTAATCTTTCACCATCAATAGTAATTAGCCTAACCACTCCATTGTTGAACACTTTTTCCACCTCTGAAGACCCTATGCATTTGGTACAGAGCTTTCCCTTGAAATTGTGAAATATGGAATCGTACAATAGTTCCCAATTTCTAGGTTGAAATGATTTATCCATTATAAAGCGATCATGCTAGTGAGTTAATTGTTGCTGCAGAGCTTTTATGTGTTGCAAGGTTTCATGATGAAACACAACCAACATGTTTAATTAGGATAGACAACCTCACTACGCATTATAAATTTCTATTCCTAATTCAACCGTTATTCTCATAGTTTTGATCTCAAATTCAATGAGTAAGAGTACTGTTTTTCCATAGAAAAGACCATATGGTGTAAACCCCATGGTAGTTTTCCAAGAGGTTCGGTAGGCCTATACGACCTTTGGCATTCTATTGGACCAGTCTCTGTGGTGGCATTGAATAATTTTGGTTAAAATCCTCTCAATTTCTTTGTTGGTGATTTCCACTTTCCCATTGTCCTGTAGGTGGTATGGCATAGTCTTTTTATTCTTGATTCTATAGATGTTCATTATATCTATGAATAACTTGGAAGTGAATTGTGTCCCTTGGTCTAAGACAGTTTCTCTTGGAACTCCATATTTGGTGAAAATATTGTCATAGAGAAATGCTTCTATCCTCTATTCTTGGATATTTTTCAAAGGTTGAACTTCAACCCACTTACTAAAGTAGTTTGTGCATACTAGTATGTATTTGAACTTGTTGTAAGGTAGACTAATTGGACCAACAAAGTTGATCCCCCATTTTTTGAAAGGTTCCATAGATATTTGTGGCTTCAGTGGCATTTCCCTGATTTGGTAGGTCAACCCATACACTATATGTTATCACATCAACAAACATATTCCTTGGTGTCCTTTTGGAGAGTAGGCCAGTAATATCCATTAGAGAACATCTTTTTTTACCTTTATTTTTATAGAAAAATGGCTCTCATAAGGTCCATTGTGGAAGGCCTTCAATATTTCATATTCCTCATCTTCATAGACACAACATCGAAGAATGTTGTCGAGTCCTAGATTGAATAAGTATCCATTGATCTTGGAGAAAGTTCCGCTCTTTCTTATGAGCACACACTTTTCCTTGTGTGTAAAGTGTCATGGTAAATCCTTTGTTTCCAAGAAGTTGGCAATGTTCCCATACCATGGAGTGGCTACAAATACTGCGAAAAGGTTTTCATTTGGAAAAGAGTCATCCATAGGTTCATCCTTAGTGTATCATGTAAGTCTGGATAAGAAATCTACAACTACATTCTCTTGACTAGGATTATGAAGTATAGCCACATTAAATTGTTGAAGCAATAATAACCATCTAGTGATCCTACCATTTAGGGTTGGCTTGTTCATGATATATTTAATAGCAGAGAGGTCTGTGTGAACAAACAATTCATATCCAGTTACATAATGGTGAAATTTATTCATAGCATAAATTATTGCTAAGAATTCCTTTTCCATGACAATGTAATTTAACTTTGCATCTGCAAGACTGTTAATGATGTATTATATTGTGTAACATCCCTAGGATTTAACCCCAATTTAAAATGTAATTGTGTAATGAGTGCCTACAAGGAAGAACTCATGTTGTATATTTTTGTTAATATTAAAAATAAAAATAAACTGGCATTTGCAGAGTCAACACATTGAATGAACATGGACTCATGTATTCACCTAGCTTAGTGGGGGGGGTGTCATATATCCTAAAAGCTAATTATGACCCTATTTAACTCTTCTTATGTTATAATTTTGATAAACCCATACATTCTCTAATTAATTCCTTAAACCTGTTTGTGAAGTTAAAAAGGGGATTAAGAAGTTAATGGAAAAATGGGACAAGTGTTGCAAAAAGGTGACAAGGACATGCAAGGTTGGTGGAACCTTTTGGAAAGGAGGACCAAGAATGCAGAGGAGGCATCAGAGTAAAGAGACCAACAATAGAGAACGTGAAAGAGGAAGAAGAACATGAATTTTGAAAAAGAAAAGAAGAAAATGCAGTGTGTAGCATGGGAATGTTGTAACATTGAGGAGAATTGTGATTGAACATAAAATTCGTTGTCAATTGGAATCACTGGAGGACAGAGAAACAAATTTAGTTCTAGAGTGAGGTGTCCAATTTGTCCAGTTTGTGGCAATTGGGTTTGTTGAGTGGACCTATAATCCCAAGTCTGTTTTGTTACATTTTTGGGTTGATATATAATTTTTTCTGGTTTTGCCTCTGGTTGCGCCAATGATATGGAAATGGTGTAAGAAATTATTTTGGTGGAATTATAAGCACATATGCAGTGATGTGTTTTCATTGTGGTTCTATTTAGAATGAAGCTGAAGGAAGGAATTGCACAGTTGGCATGTATTTGGTAATAAACCAGTAAATCTCGTTTTCCAAGTGAGAAAATCATGAGAGAAACCTGGGACTGGTGAGAATCTATGGTGAATGCAGGAGTCTCAATTCAGGGGTGGAGTTATGTTGAGAGAATAATGAGCAAAACTTCCTAACATTGGGTGGAATATGGATGTCGCAAAGCCAATTTCTCAGTTCTTGTATTTTTCATATAATTTTTATTACCTGGAAATTGTATTTTAATTTCTAAAATGGTATGTAAGTAAGACTAATAAAATTTTTGCCTGATTTCCTTGTTAAATTTCCTAAGTTTGGATGCAAGGTTTAAATCCATGCTTTATTTGGTTTATTTCATGGGTATGAAATATGTACATGTTTAGTTATGGGATAATACTTGGGAATTTTATGCATGTCAGTTTTTATTTAAGTCAAGGTCAAATTTAGTTAATGTGGAATTTGTTAATTTCGAGTTTGAAATCTTATGTAGAAGTTATTTTATTTGGGAAAATATAACTCTTAAGAGTTAAATAAAATGTTCCATATAATTATTTAATAAAGTTTAGATGTGTGGACCCATTGATTATTTAATGAAGTTTAGATGTTTGTCTCGAAGATATGTTCCACACATTATGCTTAATAGGTCAATTGAAAACCACAGGATGATTTGGTTTATTAAAACCACAAGTTGTTTTGGTTTATTAAAAACCACAGGCTGGTTTGGGTTATTTAAGAAAAATTAATCTATAAAATAGAGTAAAAGTCAATGTCTTAAATTTGTTAATTTATTAATTATAAACAAAACCTTATTCCAAGGCATGTTATTTGGTATTTTACATTTAGTGGATTTGCTGTCTTTTATCTTATATGAATTTGGAAAAGTATAAAAAATATATATATTCTTTTTATTTTTTATTTTTTTATGGAAACCCAACTTTTACTAGGCAGTAACTTTGACTTAATAAAATGAAATAATGTTTATTTCAAAAAATTGTAAAGTACCTATCATGATGCTTTTACTGTGGGAAGTAAGTATAAAATGAATACCAATGAATAAATTTTCTTACTTGTTTTAGTTATAGGAAAAATATTTATCTTGTGGAAATATTGAGTTTCCTTGTCTTAAGGAAATGTTTGGCACAATGTTTATATCCTTATGTTGTAGTTCACTTGTTGGAGGTTAATTATTGAATTTCTTTGTTTTGGGAGTTCAAATGCCAGGCATAATTTTTATATGCTTGTGCAGCAATTCAATTATGGAAGTTCACTTATTGAATTTCCTTGTTTTAAGGAAATGTTTGACATAATTTCATATGCTTGTGTACAAGTTCACTTATTGAATTTCCTTGTCTTAAGGAAATATTTGACATAATTTATGTGCTTGTGTGGCAGTTTACTCTGTGAGAGTTCACTCCATGGCACTTCACTTGTCAAATTTCACTCACCCATAGTTCACTGTGTCACAATTTACTCTATCTTAGTGTTTACTCAGTTCATGACAAAGTGTCTGAGTTCAAGAAATGAAGTTTTATACATAAAAATTTTGGTGCATAATTATATGTCTTATACTCCACCTATTCTTAAGGTATCTCTTACTGCTCAATAAGTATAAAGAAAAGGGGTATGTTGGACTATTGTATAACTGTGTTTTAATAATATGGTAATCAACTAAATTGGGGCATGTCAATATAAATATTTAAAAATTCATTTTCTCTAATTTTAGAAAGTTAATCACCTGAACCTTGGATTAGAGTTTTATTGGGCAATAAGCTAATGTTAACTTAAGGTTAGTAAGTGTACAAAAATCAAGTTTGTATAAAATTTTATGAATTAAGATCTCTTAAATTATCCTAATATTTTTCTATTATTGATTTTGTTTATAATACATTCGTATAAGAATTTATGGGTCTTATGAATTAGTTTAAGCTTCAACTATTTACATATGATAATTATGCATTTAATATGCACTTGTCAAATGTATGCATGTAACAAATATGCATATAATATTAATATAAAGAATAAAAAAAATTGTGAAGTCCACTGTGAAATGGGATGTGTTACATATTGCATACATGAGCACATTCTCTTTTTTACCTAATACCTCCCCATTAAATCTATCATATGCATACATATGTATGGGGTCCACATGAATTCCATGTTTTCAAGAACAAGGTAGATAAAGGGGCATCAATCTTGCAAAAATCTTTGATAAAACTCTGGTAGTAACCCACATATCCCAAGAAACCCCTAACATATTTCTACTTTTTGTGTGTATTGAGTTAATCGATGATGTTGATTTTTGTTGGGTCTATTTGAATTCGACTTGTTGAAATGTGGTTCCCCAAAACAATGCATTGGTTCATTATCATAACACATTTTTCATTGCTTAAGGAGAGTTAGGATTCTATGCATCACTTAAGCACTTTTTTTAACTTAGTTAAGGATTCCTCTAAGGTGTTACCATAAGTTGTGAAATCATCCATAAAATCTTCAATGTTGTCTAGAATTAAGTCTGCAAAAACATTGAGTACAACTAGTTCAAAGGTTCCAGGTGCATTGCATAATCCAAAGGGGAGGAATCTGTAGGAAAATGTTCTCTAAGGGAAAGTGACTGTGTCTTATCCCAATATTCAAGGGTTATTTGTATCTGGTAGTACTCACTAAACCCGTATGCGAAGAAAAATATTGTTGCCCGACTAGGGAATATAGAACCTGGTCTATGAAAGGGAGTGGAAAATGGTCATTCCTTATAGCTTTATTTTACTCTTGATAGTCTACATAGATGCACCATTTACCCCCTTTTTCGACATGATGTATAATGGTGATACCCATTCACTATCTAATATAGGGTAAATGAACCCTGATGTTAACAATTTTTTGTAGCTCACCCTTGATAATATCCTTTAGCACAAGGTTCAACTTTCTTTGGGGTTGATGGATTGGGTGGAATCCATCCTCGATGTAAATGCAATGCACACAAGTTGCAGGAGCAATCCCGATTGTATGTCTATAATCCCAAGCGAAGGTTGCAACATTCTCTGTCAATAGTTTAATCAGTTTTGATTGTTGGCTTGGTTGCAGTTGTGTACTAATATTAAGGAATCTCTCGGTCATGGATTCGATTTCTATACATTTAGGATCATCTATTTCAGCCACATAGTAGTCGTCTAGGTACCTAAGATGGGTTATGTTGGTTAGACTTGAACATGATGTGATGGATGTCTCCTCTGTACTTGCAGGGTTTCCTCCTCCATCAAAGAGTCATCAAGTTCTCTAATTTGGACAATGAAATGGTTCTTGCCCTACATATTATTATCCTTTGTCAAAAATTCATCAAGATCTCTAATTTGGACAATGGAGGAGTATATTTTTTACATAAAGTTTAGGATCAATCTATCCTCTCATGGTTCCTTCAAAGTAAGAGATTGTTCAATAATGAGAAATGGTTTAATCAAATCATCGTAATAATCATTTCCCTCCTCGGGACAGCAGGGGGGGCGGAGTTTTTTTCACTCCGGATGGATTTTTGGAAACTAGGTTCGCTTGGGTTCTAGGAGATGATACTAATAACATGGCTGAAGCCCTGACAATATGACAAGGGCTGAGGATCGCCAAGACCCATGGAATCTCTGAGTTAACTGTCCTCGGATACTCTAGAATTATTATTCAAGATTTAACCGAGAACCTAACTCCAAACCAAATGCACCTGAGGCGGCTTATCCACAAAAACGAGGCCCAAGTCCTCACCTTCAGTAAAATTGAATTTTATCATGTGCTGCGAAAAAAAATAAAGAGGCTGACAAAGAAGCAAACCCGGGCTCCTCTCTCAGCACCGGGGAGCTAATTATCAATGGCCTGGGCTCTCTTTGCTCCCCCCCATAGGACTGAGGCTAAGTCCAAGTGGGCATCCCCCTTGTGGGCCCCAGTGATCTGGTCTGAACTGCGCCAGTTGGTTTCTAGGATAGGTGGAGGATTGTTGGCACGTGGATTGGCGTCGGCAGTTGGAGGGAGGTTAAATGCACACTTAGGTGCGGTCATTTCGTCTGGTGTGAAAATGATAGGCATCTCGTCGAAGTTGATCATTTGAGTGTTTTCATGGCAGGTTTAATTGTTCGTGCGTTGGGAGATACGGTGTTGCCAGAGACCCTGTGTGGAAATGCTTTAAAAAAGTGGATCAATATGGATGGTTGCCATATCATAATTGCTTGCACGGTTAAAAATGGTCTTCTCCAGGAGCTCTGTTGTCTGGTTAGTGATAAGGAGTTGTTGTTCGTCAGGATGGATGCTGGGTCTTCTTCCTCCAGTGCGCCCGCTGCCCCAAAGCTCATGGAGGTGAAAATTAGAGAGTTGAAGCACGACTTTAAGATTTTGCAGAACCAGGTTAATGAAATTGATTGCGAAGGTGGCAGGAGGTTGGACAATGTGGGTAAAGACTTGGTTTTTCAACGAAGGAAGCTCAAGCGCAAGGTGAAGCGGTCAGAAAACGTTAATCAGGATAATTGCAGAGCTGTAAATTAAGGTAGATAAGATAGCCCTCAAGCTCGTCAAGCACGAAGCCTCTGTTCCAGGTTTCTTGTCCAGCTCAGATGGGTAGTTTAATTGAGTTTCATAGATGGTTTTTGCAGTTTTATTGTTTTCCCTGTATATGTCTCTTTGATTCTTTGGATAGTACAGACCCAGTGTTTTGATTCTCTAAAGTCCTCTCTGTTTACTGAAATGTTTAGTTTTCATACTGTTAAATACTGGTAATGCTTTGTCGCTTTCAAAAGGGCATAATTAGAAGTTTAATAGCTACATCGTCGCTCCCACAAGGGCGTATGACGAGACTGTGAGTTTCTGTTGCTGCTTCCAAAAGGACATTTTGTAATTCTGGTTCTATTTGGTGGTCACACCACCCCTCTAATATACTATAATTGTTATTGTCAAAAAAAAATCTTTTCCCTCCTCCTGGGGAACCATACTAAGGGGTCGGTTAGGTCCATCATAGATTATTCCAATGGATAAAGCATTATCTTCTTAATAGAGCTACCTTGGTTTATTGTAATATTTTGAGACCAACATACAATGTAAGCATCAACTGTTTCCATTCAAGGCCTTCCTGGGATGAGGGGGTAACCCCTAAGATTAGATTTTATTTTTAGGATCATGGAATCAACAAGGTACTCTTGGGACTTGATTGTGACTATAACGTATTCCAACATCCTCTTAGGTCTAACAATTTATCTATCATGCATTTGGAGCATTGTGGATTTTTGGCACAACATACTTTGCAGCTTTAGGGTCTCCATGACCTCCTTTGTCTTTATGTTTATTATTTCTCCTAAGTCCACTAACATTTTTTGAATGGGTGTCCTACCAATATATATTGTTAGAATGGGGCTACCGGGATCATGATATTTAGGATTGGTTATCATTCTTGACATCAAATTAGCCAATTTCCCTATCATGTGGATGGTACGGGATCTTGTTTCCTTCTTCCTGGTTTCCTCAGGCGTATCTACTTGATGGATTTTCCACATATCTAGACATCTTTTAAGGTTTGTAATAATGTAAATTTGATGCAGAAATTCCTCAACTCTTAGACAATATCGAAGGTTGGTTAGGGTTGTTCTTTAACTTGGTGGAGTCTTTTCGGAAACGAGGGCACAAATAGGTGTGATGAATGTATTCTTGAGGTTTTTCCTACTCCCCATCAATTTCCTTTGAGGAAGATTTATCTTCCTCATCTTGTTCCAAAGAGGGCGACACAACCAAGGTTTTTCTCGATCGTAGATGAGTAGCTTGGTAGTTTGATGTAGAAAGCATGTAGATTGGTTATCGTTAATGTTTGATAAAAAAATGAAGATACTTGAACTTTAAAAATTTTGATAAACAAATCCAATGCATGTAGATCTCATTAAATAATTCAACCACACAAATTATTCAATCCAAAAGACACAAGATGTACCCTGGGAAAACCCTCCAAATCTAGAGGATGAAAAACCCAACAATCCTTTGAGTATGATAGATAATTGCAGAGAAGGATTTTTCAGTACTTGCAGATTGCTTGATAAGAGATATCAAATAAGAACTAGAGAATAGAGATCACTCGAAACACTGTCTCAGCCTTGCCAAGTGCATAGCACTCTAATAACAAGCTTATTCAGTCATACAATGAGAAGTAGTGAATGGTTGCATGCCTTTGGGCACTGTGAAAATTGTGGGCACTATCCACACATGCACCTTCCTTGACTTGGTGCCAAGTTGTCACCTCGAAGTTCTCACCCGTGCAAAATATATGCATCCTCCATTAATTCACCAAGTGTTAACTACCTTTAACTAAATGTGAACTGATTGAACTGAACTGAACTAAATTGAACTGAATTGATTGAATTGAACTCAATCATCAACTAATTACTTGGCCATTATTTAGGAGTTTAACTGAATGTATTTAGTGCTTCACAATCAGTTCCATCCCCAAACAAACGTTTTGCATAAATCAAGGAATAGATTCCTTAATTAACTAAAACTTGTTTCCCACAACTTAGGATTAACTGATGTCTTTGCAATTCGAGTTCACTGGAGGTATGGCATGCGTAATTCAAATCCTTACTCTATCTCTCTGATCATCTCATTTATCATTAATTAATTTATGGATGGTCCATATGTGTTTAATTAATTAATCATCTTTATCATATCATACTTATAAGAATTGTTCCATACCTATGATCATATATATTACCCCTAGTCTTAGAGTCATATGCTAAATTAAATCCCTCTAGGGGTAGTTAATCCCTAAAGGATACTTATAACACCTAGTAACCATGACGAGCCATACATCACATTGTATATCCTCATGACTTGATACAACACAAGTCATAGATTGATACAACACGAGTTATATGGTGTTGATACAACACAAGATTCTGACCTTGATACAATACAACGTTCCTACCTTGATACAACAAAATATCAAAGTATAAGCATCTCTCATGAATAGGACTTGATACAACGCAATGTCCTAACTTGATACAACATAAGCTTCCTGAACTTAATACCACATAAGTTCTAGAATTGATACAACATAAGTCTCTTAATTTAATACACCATAAGTTTTTGAACTTAATACAACATAAGTTTCGGACTTGATACAACACAAGTCTCGTGGATAATGACTCCTGATGTTGTACATTTAATAGGTAATTAGTATCCTCACTAGCACTTGTAAGTTAAAACTTGGTTGATTGACTTTATTGTTTGGATTCAGAGTAGGTTTCGCTAGTAAGGAAGGTTTGGTTGTCATTTGGTTCATGGGGTGAGGAGGAGGTAGAGAGAGCTAGTTCTGACAAAAATGTTGATTTTGTGAGGACTTATAATATTGTTGATAGCTTGACCATGGTGCCCCTTGATTGAAATTAGGTAATGCTAGGGAGTAGGGAGAGGTGGTTTCTGGTACTACTAATTAACCATATATTGAGGTGAATACCAAGGAGGTGAAATGTATTGATTTTTCTAAAAAGAATTTTGATTTTGGGGGTATGGACTCATGCTTGGAAATTGAGGGGATGGTTTCCAAATATACATTGATTAATGAAACAAAATTGTTCTGCGTTATGGTTTGAGATTTGGTATGTTGTCTTCAAACTGGGTAGTGGGGAGGAATTATTGGTGTCTTGCTTCTCTATGAAAATGTTGTAGATAATTTCAACAACACTGAGTGGACATTCATTGTGGGGGTGCTTTCTTTGACATTTTGGGAAGAATATAACTAAATCTTTTCAATTTTCTTTTCTTTCCACTTAAGATGTATCCAGCTGCGAAGATAGTCATTAGAGGAAATTTGGGGTATAAAATGGGCCTTATAAGAAAATGATCCATTGATGCATTGGAATTCAAGAGCCAATAGAATTTGAAGAAAATGAGTAAACCATAATGGTTGACTTGGCATATTTGTTATACAAAAACTAGTTTTTGTTTTCATATTTTCAACTTATCTCTTTGTGACTTTACTCAAATTTTGAGTGGGAGCACTCGTTGGATGATGAATTCAAATCACGTGTTACTTACACAGTAACACATTTTTTTAATGTATTTCTCATTTTTCGTGGGGAGGGATCCATCAAAAGTATGAAGCGTGTGTAATAGTTGGATGCAGAATTTAATTCCTCATCCAATGAGTGCTCTTGCTCAAAATTTGAGTAAATCCACATGGATATAAGTCATTAACACATTTTTAATGTATTTCTCATTTTTTGTGGGGTGGGGTCCATCAAAAGTATGCATCGTGCGTACTCATTGGATGTGGAATTAAATTATTCATCCAACAAGTGCTCCTACTCGAAATTTGAGTAAAGCCACAGGGAGATAAGTTGAAAATACAAAAACAAAAAGTAGTTTTTGTGTTTTTTCTTCAAAATTTATAATATTGTTTTGTTATTTTAACTATTAATTTATTATTTTCCTTAGGAGAACCATTTTAGACCTCAAATTTCCTCTAATGGACTGCATTATCTCTATTTTCATGTCTTTGATCAAATTTATGATATCTGCCTTGTGATTCCTGCATTGGTGGTCTTCATGGCTATGGGTATGGAGGTCTTTCAACCTCTTACCTTCCTCATATTGGCTCTTGAGTAATTCTTAAATACTTATTTTACCTCATTGTAGTTGAATTGAAAAATATCTCTAGAAGCTATCAGATTCTGGGGTTCCATGATTTTTTCCATTATCCTCTTAGTAATACAAGCTCGAGGCTATCATCATCCAATTTATAGTTTGTTTCTCGATTATTCCTGCACTGAAATATCTCTGCATAATCTTCCAAAGATTCATCAATTCTCTTAGTCATCCTAAATATCTCATCTCTTGTTTCATGTTCTTTACAATAGAATTCCCGATACCTTTTTGAGAAGGTTTGTTTTTTCCTATTCCAATTGTTGATGCTGCCCCCTTCTATCCCCATAAACCACCTTAGGGAGTCATCCTTTAAAGTTGAAGGAAACAACTTGGGTTTCTGGGAATTAATTTTATACTCATATGAATTGCACAAGACTTCAAATTCAAACAAGAAGGTATCTAGGTCTTCTATAGGTAAACCATGGAAGTGCAGAAGGACCAAAGGGTTTATATTTTTCATTTTAACTTCCTCATTTGTTTATCTAATCGGAAATGGATAATATTCCTCTTCTTCATGTTCACATCTTCCTCTTTTCCTTTAATTTCTTGGTTGGTCTGGCAAATCCTCCATTGTCAATAAGGTGTCGATCCTCCAATCGAAGGATTCATATTTTTCCTTAGAATGCATTGATTCAGAAAAGGGAGGGCTAATTTCTATAGGGTTGATTCCTTCTTCAGGTATAGAATCCACATGAGTTGTTACTACTTCAATTAATTCAATGACAATTTTTGTACTAGTATGGATCATCGAAGCATAGTCCTCCTGCTAGTTTTTTTCTCTTTGGATTAGGTCTGAAGAAGATCTAGGCATAAATTTTCTGAACTAGTCTCGCTTTCACCTCATTCATTATTAACGAATTAGTGAGTCGGGATTGGATATTGATTAGTATGCTAAAATGGGAAATGTTTCCTTGACAACGACTCCAAAAAGTGGTGAGCTTTTCTAAGGCTTAGTATTGAGAACCAAGATGTATTGGAGTCTACTTTAATTATCAAGCATGGGACATGATCTTTAAAAGAAGCATGCACTAAATATGCATTCAATATCTTATCAATGTTCAATAGAGGCCTTTCGTTTTTGGGATTTTTTTCTCTCGATAGTGATATATCATCTAATATCTACTCCACTAAGTATGAAAGCATGGAGTAGTTACTGCTCCAAGCTTATTCAACTAGATCAATCTGGTATATAGAAATTCTCAGATGAGTAGTGCAAAAAAACAATGGAAATTAAACTTCTGATTACTTTGAAATAAATCATAATCTTATTTCTTCCAATCTTCTAGAGTTCAAAGAATACAAACTGGAACCAATAGGCCACATGCTAACAACAATGGAAACCAAAGTTCTTTATAATTGAAATAAATCCTAATCCTATTTCTTCTAATCATCCAGCTGTACACTACAACTTAAGACATGCATACTAGAATCAATAAGTCACACACTAAAAACAATGGAAATCAAAGCATGAAGTATAATCAACTTATCAATGGTGAGAAACTGCAGAACTATGTAACAACTAATCTAATACATGCATGTGAGCTACATAAAATACACACAGTGCAATGAATGGGATAAATGGAGCTACAGGGAACATAAACAATGGTTGATGCTCAAAATGACATGGTTCGATCAACAACAAGGAAAAGACCCTTGGAGGGGTGGTTAAGGGGAAAATGAGTATGGAAGCCCATGTTGCATTTAGAGCCCTCAGATGGATAGCTTCTTTTCAATTTTATAGTCTGCATACAGGGTAGGCAAAGTGTTTTGTTTCCTTAAAAGCTGAAAAGTTGCAACATTGTTTTTTTTTAGTGCGTCATGAAGAGAGTGAGCCACAAGTAACCGATGCTCACCCTCCGACATAGAATGCAATGTTCAAGTTTTCATGTCAGTTATTTCTCAAAAATGTGTGTGGTATTTGAAACTAATGAGTTACATCACTTTCATCTGTATGTGTTCTGGTATTCTATCTTGAAATGGATATTGCTCATGTTGAATGGGAATGAGACTGGTTGGTTAACTGGTTAGAAGGTTATTATGATATTCCTCATATTGGTGGAGAATCCAACTACACTATATTTTCTATTTCTCTTAATGAAACTACCCATTGTCACTGCTTCCATGCCATGAAGATTACATATACTAGACAAAACAAAGTGTGTCAAGCACTATGGCTTGTCCACAAGGTGTTCTCCATGAAATGTTTCCAATAACTTGGATTTCTTAGTCCTGTAACTCACTCTATCTCTTTGAAAATCCTGATCACGTGCTTCAATAAGATTGACTTCGATGCATACAACTAATACCAGCTGAACTTTTCTACATGTAACATGCTTAGGTGAACTTTTCTACATCTTGGTCCCATAACTTGCTCTATCTCTTTAAAAATCCTGATCATGCGCTTCAATAAGATTGGCTTCAATGCCTACAACTAATACCAGCTAAACTTTTCTACATGTAACATGCTCAGATAAGATTGACTTCAATACATACAACTAATACCTGCTGAACTTTTCTACATGTAACATGCTTAAGTGAACTTTTCTACATGTAACATGCTCATGTTCCCTGTGTACGCTTTCGTTAGTGGCTCCTTCGTGTTTGAATGCTTGACCTCTTTGGTGTTTCCATGTTTGCATTGCTATTGAAATATCTAACCCTATCAGAGTTAGGGACATTTTTATTTTTTTTCCTTTTGAGTGCATTGTGCCACGCTGCTTTCCATTTGGCACATGGCACTATGGCTAGACGGTTATGCCACTTGTAAGTAGGTGCTTTCATTCCTATGCCCACTCGTTCAAAGTGCTAATTGAAACAACCTTGCTTAATCGAAAGCACCTTGTTCCTTGGCTTGCGTAACACCTTTTATGTCTACCTCAACATCATTAAATTTGTCTAAATAGCACATTAAAAAAATGGGTCCATGCATCTCGAGGCCAATTTAGTATTAAAAATACACCAAGAACAATTTGAACATGGAGGGAAGTGTACTTTGGTTGTTCCTTTAATATATAAAGCTAAACGTCATGCAAAGAAAGCGCCCACTCTCATATTTGAAAACATGCCAACCAAAGATGGATAACGACATTTGGGTGAGACCACCCCAATCTTGGATCAATAAGCTTTCTCGGAAAATGATCCATATTCAATTGAATCCTTATTTAAAAGACTTCCCTTATTTTAGCTTTATTAATGGGAATGGAAATTTAGGAGTGGAAGGGCCTTTTTTAACATGGGAAAATGGTAAGGGGAGTTTTTTAATTTATTAATTATTTTAAAAAGAATGGGATAGAAAAAAAGTTTAACATAAATATAGGAGTGACATTTATTTGGGAAAGGAGATAGGTTAAGGAATGGGAAGGTAGTTTATCCCTTTTTATCCTTAAATTGAAATCAAATGTTTAACAACGCTCATGGAAGGGGATAACTTTTCTTCAGATTGGAGGTTATGGGTACAATGACGATAATGACAATGCATACAATTGGGGAATTTATTAATGGCGTAACATTGGAAAATTTTATTCAACAAGATGCACATTAATCCATTATGATGAAACTTAAACTGATTGTCGCAGGGTAAAAAAAGGTATATTTCGTAAAACAAAATATGGATATGACTAGCATGACAAACTAAATGCAATGACGCAGAGATGGTGACGTGATGAAACACATAGAAAGAAATGACAAATATCCATGAATCGACATCAACGACGCACATGACAACACTCGCCATGAAAGGTGTGATGATCAGATGATGACAAAAATAGAAAAAAGTGAGCATGGATATACTATCTCTCTAGACACGATGAAGTTAACAGAATAATCATGTGACAAAGTGGTAGGTTTTCCTTTGGCGTCATGTTCTGACACTTTGGAATCATGTCAATTTTGGGAATCAACATATAGCCTAAACAAAAAAACAAACAAAGGAACATGACGACACATGATGCTTCTATATTCACTAACCAACAAGACAAAGATGTAATAAGGAAGCAGGTACCTGTACTCGTTTTCATCCCCGAAAAGGGTAGGGAGTTAAAAGAGTGAAGCTAACATTTTATAATGGGAGAATTAGAGGGATAAGAATAAGTGTTGGGAAACCATAATAGTAAGCAAATTACAATTTGGCATACCCCCATGCCAATCACTAGGAACCACCCAATAGTTGTGTTCTTCCCTGAATAAAAAAATTGATCTCCACCATGCCAAATTATAACAACAAAATAATATGGTGAAACAACATAGTGGATAATTGCACTCAAAGACGTCAAATTCCATGTGGACTTATTTGGGAAAACTACGAAAATAAACGATGAAAAAGAAACTAGCTAATCAGATGAAACTACTAAACTAGGAATATAAAGATTGCTAAATTGATGTGATGGAATGAAAATGTGGGACACAACTAACTGCATGAGTGATAAAGAAAAAATATTTGCAACCTAAAATGCGAGCCTAATAATACTTCTATGAAAGAGGAAAAAAATTATTAATTGTATAAGAATATGTCAAAATCTCTACAACCATTATTACTTGCATCCTTGTTACATAAAATTTTACCATGAAAACCCAAAACCAAGATATATATGGTCATGAAGTACAAAAAATAATTTTTATTACTAATCAAGTCAAACAAAAAGAAATGTAGATGAAACAAATTAGTGAGTGATATTTTAAAAATTGACTACCTAAGAATCCCAAATGTAATCTGTTAAACACCGATCTAGGAACTCCCTGTTCACCTCATTGACAATGTCAGATTGATTTGGGATAAAGCATTTAAGATCATCTACATTAATTGAATTGACAGTGATTAGATCCTCGTCAATAAGTTTATCATTAGCGTTATCCACGATGACAATTTGTTCATTGTTGATTGAAACAATATTATAAAGGAATTTAGATTCTTCTTCATGATTGATGATAATAATAGATGTATTGGTTCCTTCATGATTGAATTGATCAAGAATAATGCGATTACTTTCTTCTTCAAAATTAGAAATATTCAAAGGCTCTTCATCAATGGGATGCAATTTAACTTGAGATGAGACTTCGTTTTTAAAGATGATATACCCATTTGGATCAAAAGGTTACATGAATTCACCTTTCTTTTCAAGAGAACAAATATTGTTAATAGGGTCAATTACGAAACCATCATCGATTGAATGTTGGATTTCCTTAAAAGATTAGAAATCAAGGGTATGTTTATGAAACACATTGTCCTTACGCTTAATTGGAAAATATTGGGCATCATTTTCGGTTCAGTCATGAACTAATGGAACAATGAAACTCTCCTCAAGAGAATCAATCACAATGTTGTTTGAGTCTAAAATTCCCCGATTGAATAGAGGAGGACAAAAATTAATAGTCTCATGAGGGATTATCTCCTTCCAAGGATGGATTTATTCCCTTTGAGGATCATCATTAGGGAATTTTTCACGAGGGGATTGATCACAATCAACGGAAGAGAATTTTTTATTCATATGCTCGCACAGCTTCCTAATTTGCTTGATCTTGTATGATTTAATGGATTCCAAAATTTCTTGCAAGTGTAAGGATTACGGTGCTCTTTGTAGAAGTCACACCAAGGAGGCATAAAATTATCGAACACAAACTTGAAAACATCAAATAATTAGCCCCAACCATCGATAGCATGGTAAGGTAGATATTTAAACCACGTGGCATCTTTTCCCCCAAAATGTAAGAGGAAAAACATAAATCATCAAAGTATGATCATAAATTTAATTCTCGAGGAAATATTCGACAAATCTCTTGATATGATCATTGGTGCTTTCATGAGGTAGACCCGTGAATTGAAGAATATTAGTGTCTACACTCCATACTTCTTGGTGAAAATCCAAAATACCTAGCACATCGATAGGATTAATGTAAGGCCACGGGATATTTGTCATGTTCAGATAACAATGAAAATTTGAAGATAATGGCTTGACGGATATACACTCAAGGATCATATTCATAAAGATTCAAAGAAAGATAAGAACATTAGTTTCCCCAGTATGGTCACCATATATGATGATGCTCAAAACAAAATGGTTAAAAAGAACACTGTAAACACTCTTGGAGGGTTGGTGAAAGGGAAAAGGGGCATGGAAGCCCATGTTACGTTTAGAGCCCTCGGATGGATATGATTCACAAGGTCGGTTAATGATGTTATGCACATGAATAAATGAAGATAGGATTAAATATACGCTAATAAATGTAAAGAGACCTTCTTGAAAAGGATGCTAGTTCATTAATGAAACTATATGCAACCTATCTAACCATGTGTACATTAATTTCTGAAATCGAAAATTGATAACTCATTAATTTAGCAAAAATAAATTAATGGAAAATATTTACAAAATGAAAGATGTGTTTTGCAATTAATTATTTGAGAAAAGAAAGCTTTAATTGTAACCGTGGAAGTGCATGAATAATTAGATCAAATCTATTGCGTAAATAAATTATGATAGTTGCTTCTATCAAACAAAAATAAATGTCATTTAATTCAATTTCAGAATTTTTAATTGTATGCAAAAGTTTATGTTCATTAATGCAATAATTAGGCAAGTAAAACATGAACTTAGAGTGTTAAGAACTAGTATGAAAATGCAGTGTCAATTTCAGCTCCTCTTATGCCTAAGTATATTTTAACGCCATCTTTTAATATCCAAAGAGATTTGTCATTCCGTTCATGCTCAGATTGTTATATGCAATTAAAAATTAGAGTTCATATGTAATAATATATATATTTAATAAAGATGAAACTTTGTAGATATGAAATTCTATTGAAACTAACTCAATAAATATTATAGATTGTATGAGAAGAAACACTGTGAAAAACAGTGCACAAAAGCTATCTTAGTCTGAAGAATAAAGCATCAAACAACTTAGTTAAGATAAAGATAAAAAAGAACAATATTTATTTATGTAAAGTTAATAATAATAAAAACAATATTTACAGTCCATGTACATAAAAATAGAGTTTGTGAAAAGAAAAAAACAACTAAGATAAATAATAAGTTGGAGGAAATACAAAGATATGCCTAAATGAGATTTTTATTAAAATGGAATTTCGATAGTCATCAAGTACAATAGTCCACAGCCAGTTCAACCCCTGAGAGAAGGAGGTTTACAAGATCCTACATTGCTCTCAATGTTCAAGGTTCACCTATATGAAACTAAGACAACAGGAGCACTCCCTACTCCTATTGTGTTGACAGTAACATGCATGGTAAAAAAAATAATGGAAATATACATGAAGCAATGAAATATGTGTTGGAAAATATAAGGTACTTCCGAAGGAAGGACACTTTTCCTTCACCTTAATGGATGGACCTGAAACATAGTCTTACCTACAATAACTTCCTATTACTCTCATAAACAATTGAGTATGAATGGGAAATTTCAACAATAAAAACCTAGCACTACATGTCTCTTACCTCTTGTGCGAGATGATCTTTTTGGAAGCTTCGTTTCAGTTTTAAAGGTTACGTGCAAGGTAGGTGAAGTGTTTTGCTACCTCATAAGCTGAAAATTTGTTATAAGATTTGGGTTTTTGAGTGTATCATGAAGAGAGTGAGCTACAAGTAACCAACCCTCGCCCTCAGACATAGAATGCAACGCTTAAGTTTTCATGTCTTTCATTTATTTCTGAAAACTATGTGTGGTCTTCGAAACTAAAGAGTTTCATCCCTTTCATCCTTATGTGTTGTGTTCATTCTAACTTGGAATGGATAGTACTCATGTTGAACAGTAATGAGATTCGTTGGTTAACCGATGAAAAGGTTGTTGCGATATTCCTCACATTTGTGGAGAATCCACCTGTGCTATATTTTATATTTCACCTGATGAAACTATCTATTGTCACTGTGTTGCTTCCTAATTCCCACCTCAGGTCACATGGAAAAAATCTTCAAGCCACTGGGTACGACCTTGGGGGCAAGTAAGAGTCAAGTATTGTCAATTGATCTTGAATCCTCCATTTAGGCTCTCTCCTAGCGAATCCAAGGGGGGTTTTCCCTAATAAAATGATCTAAGGTTGTTTTAATCTATGAAAATAAAACAACTATTCTAGGAGATGATAACATAAATACTGAAACTAAGATGAACTGCAAATAACTTAAATAACTAGCATATAAAATAAAATTCCATACAACACATTGATTAAATTAAATATCAACAACAAATAAGAATGTTAGAAATACCAGTGCTAATGGAGTTCTTGTGTAAAGGGGGTTGCTAGTAATGACTCAACAAGTATTTTCAGTTGTCTTGGTTGGTCAATTTTAGAGTTATTAAGTGAGTGATTAAGGAGTGGGTTAATTTTTGGTCAATTTTATTACATATGGTAATGATCTGATTATTAAGGGAATGGGGGATTCCAAATATACCGGAGGGGATGAGGAATATGCCCGGATTTACTAGGAAGTGGCTCTCACATTGACATGTGGGCTAGATGGAGTCATGGGGTTGTGTTCAACACTACACCAACAAGAGTGTATCCTAATAGGGCCCCACAGTCACTTTCTAGTAGTTCCTACTTCACTTGAATAATTTCCCCACAACTTTAGTAATGTTGAAAAAGTGTCGGATTTTACTTCGGAGATTAATTTGGATATTAGACTAATTACTAGTCACTACAAGCCCTTTCTAATTGTCCCACTGATCCATCCAATGGCCTGCAATGTTCACAAGAGAATACAGGAATTGAAGCCTTGTTTATTTTAAGAGTTTTAAAATTTAAGTATGAGTTGATTAAAATCTCAGTACTGATACTCTTGTTTCCGAGAACACAGTCGGATTTGTTAATTTTAAAGCAAGAAAGTAAAAAAACTTGAAAATTTTGAAAAAATGAAAAAATATGTGAATCCCGCTTAGGGGGATGGGGTGTGGGAACTTTCCTGCCCACTTGCTTCTCTTTTTTATAGTGATTACAATAAAAGATGTTTTTGTTCCTTTGTAGGATAGGAAACACAAATTTACAAGTTTCAAGGCCTCAGAAAGAATGGCCACAAAAGAAATAGTAAGAAGAGGGGTCTCTGGATGGTCTAGATCTTCAAAATTTTGCCAGAGTGACTCTCTACTCGATCACCATTTGCTGCAAAACAATGAGTAAAAATGATCCAAATATGCTAGATAATCATTTAAAAGCACAAAAAATTTAACAAAATTTTCAAGTACTGTAAAGATAAAAAAATTTAAATGCCAAATTAGTACTTGTTAGAAACTAGATCCTATAAAATATTACTTTTTAAAATCAGATGTGAACTTTCAAGTGCATATATAAATCAGATTTATAAGATATTCTATAATATATTAATGAGATTTAGCTATGCACTATGAACTAGTAATCGAAGAAAGTTTGGATTTTTATGTCGAAAAGGTATCACCAAGCTTGAACAATAAGCGCCAAAGAAAGGAAAAGAGATGTCCACAAAGTATTTCCAGTGGGATGAAGTCTTTTCTTCAATAACTACTAAAGAAGAAGTGGAGCTAACATGCTCATCCAAACCTCCAGTTTAGGCTACCTGTAAAAACTCTACAAAACTTGCAATGGGGATTAAATGTCAGTGTTACCCAATAACAGATACTTAACGAAAATATGAATTGAAGCAAGAATAATCATAACTTAATAAGGATTCTATTACAAATAAAAATAATAATCAATCATGAAAGTATTACTTCCTATCTTACTAGAGCATAGTTCCCTTCAAAAGCTAGCAATCCCTAACATATACAAGTTTGCGAAAAATCTATAGATTACCTCAATATTGCATAAAAGAACATACATTTGAACACCACATACCACATTTGCATCGACCTCCAAATCCCTTTATTAATCAATGATGAAAATTTACAACAGAGTAAAAGTAGGGGTTCCACACTCCCTAATGTTGAAATGAAGAGAACTTGCTCTGTTAAATAGAAAAACTCAGCATGAGAGGGTGCACTTGTTAAAGGATGAGCTTGATAGCTTGGCGTGAGTTGGATGTGAGTTGGATCCCCATGCTTTGGAGCATAAATAAGGAAATTACCAAAATTCCAAAAGCTTAACCTCAAACCAAATCTTTCTTTCTTGGGAAAAGCGCCCCTCTCTTGGGAAATGCGCCCCACTCTTGGAAAAAAATCCAATTTGATATTTAGCAACCATTTCTTTCCTTTTGGTGACTTGTAACTCTTTAGGAATAAATCTATTTACCTTTTCCAACTCATGGAATTAATTTTCGTCAAGTTTCCCAATTTTTATGAATCGTTGAATTTCTCATTTTATCCAATGTTTTGATCTTTTTTGGGTTTTTCGAGTAATAATTAATTTTGGAGATAAATAATTACTTGAAAACTTAGGAAAGTGGCTCTAGAGGTTAAGTGGGTGCTATGAGTTAGAAAACGAGCACCCCCATGGAAAAAACAACCTCATAGTCCCATTTTTATGACTTAGAGAAATTTTCCAATTAACTTATTAAAAATAAGCCTAAAAAAACGGAAAAAAAAAATAATAATATTTTTTTTTTCTTTCTAAAAATTAAAAAAACTATGGGGGACTTAGGACATGTTCATAATGACTCAAAATAATGATTACCATGGTAATATAAATAGACACCTAGGTTTTAATAACCTACCAAGGCCTAACCACCAAGACATTTATTCCATCTTTGGAGGCTTGAGTGAAAAACTCGAAAATTATTTATCGTTAAAAAACGATAGATAATTAACAAGGAAAAAACACCCAAAAATAATGCATTGATGACTAAGTCCTAGGAAATCAAAACTTTTGCATAAATTCATCATGCTAAATCATTTTATTAGAATTCCCATGGGTTGTGAACATGTTAAAAAAATTTAAAAAGGGCCTAAGAAGGCATGCATGGACTTCTGAACTTGAAAATTGAACAAGTAATTGTTCATCTTTGGTGTCTCACTTAAAATTCCAATTGAGAGCAACTCAGGTGGTAACACACTGCTTTCACATGGTAATTAATATTACATACACTAGACACAACAAAATGTGTTTAGCACTAGGGCTTGTCGACAAGGTTTTCTCCATGAAGTGTTTCCAATAACTTGGTTTGCTTGGTTCCATAAATCGCTTTATCTCTTTGAAAGTCCTAATCCTATGCTCTGATAATCCTGAATTCGATGCATACAACTAGTACCAGTTGAAATTTTCTACATGTAACATGCTCAGGTGCATGGCATACTGTGTTTTGTTGCATGTGTTTATCATCATAGATTGTTCCCTTTGTATGCTTTCATTAGTGACTCATTCATGTTCAAATGCTTGACCTCTCTCGTGTTCCCATGTTTGCACATTATTGATCTCTCTCAGCCTATCAGAGTTAAGGGCATTTTTATTTTCTATCCTTTTGAATGCATTGTGCCATGTTGCTCTCTGTTTGGCACATTACACTATGGATGTGAGATTTACTGCCTATAATCTGGTGCTCTAGTTCCTATACTCCCATATCCTAGTTTTTATTCCCTAGAATTTGTAAACTACCAGCCTCTCGATGACCTATGTACTCATTTGGGTGTGTTGTGTTGTGTTTTATGTATCTTCATTCATATGGTGCATGTGGACTCTTCTTGGTATGTGTATTATCCCATTTTCCTTTTGTGTGTCTTGGCCATGCTCATATATTTGTAGAGAGCCATGTTTATCATCATGTCGTATGCCCTCTACATGTGGATGTGATCGTTACCACTTTTTCATAGTTGTTGTTTTGCTCCTGTAATAGGCCTGTGTTGTGATGCATTTCACCCTGTCATGTTTTACCAAACTACATGTGATGGCACCCTGTCAATTGATTGTATTTTTTACTAAGAAAAAGAACTAGTTATCCCAATTGCATGTGGTTCCTGCAACACACATTAGGGTTTAAGAATATTATCTCTTCTTATTGCCTTAAGGTTATTTGTGGTTGGTGTAATCATTCTGGTGGAAGCCATGGGAATTTTTCATTCAATCCAAATGTCATCTCTACGTTCTTAGTGTTGTTGTGGTGTGTTACACATAAAAATGATAGCATCTATGCACTGGATACTCCTACTAGGCCAACGCTATCTATGGGTGAATATTCCAAAAGAATGACCCTCATTGTATGTTCAAAGTTGTGTCTTGTATTGTTGCACATCTACATTAGGATTAGTGTTCCATCCTCTTGCCAATCGTCGCTTGATTGTCTTCCCCTATGTGGACGTGGAGCATTGGTATGTCTTTACTTTGTCCACTACCCACTCGTTCAAAGTTATAATTGAAATGACCCTATGTCTTGGCCTGCGTAGCAACCTTTCTGCAATTTATTCCATCTAGTGTTTTCCTTGGCATGATTAAATTTGTCTAAATAACAGATAAAAAATATGGATCCATGCATTTTTAGGCCAAGTTAGTATCACAAATATACCTTTATCAATGAACACTTTGAACATGGGAGGCAATGTACCTTGATTACGTTCCTTTAATATATAATGTTCAACTTGATGCAAAAATAAAGCACCCACTCTCATATTTGAAAATAGGCCAACCAAAGATGGATAGCAGCATTTTGTTGAGACCAACTCAATCTCAAATCAATGCAATTTCTCCAAAAAATATCCCATATTCAATTGAATCCTTATTTAAAAGACTTCCTTTCTTTTAGCTTTATTGATGGGAACATAAACTTAGGAGAGGAGGGACCTTTTTTAACATGGAAAAATGGTAAGGGGAGGGTTTAATTTATTAATTCTTTTGAAAATAGTGATATAGAAATTATTTTTAACATAAATATAGGGAGGAATTTATTTCGGAAGAAAAATGATAGGGAAAAGGAGATAGTTTAACAAAGGGGAGGGGGTTTTTACTCTTTTTCTTGTTAAAAATGAAAGAAAATGATTAATGACTCTCATGGAAGGGGGGGTTAATTTTTCTTCAGACTAGAGGTAATGGGTGCAATGATGAAATGGACAATGAACACAATCAGGGAAATGATCAAGGATGTAACATTGGAAAATATTCGACAAGAAGCAAATTACCCCAATATGATGAAAATTCAATTGACTGTCACATAGGTCAAATAGAGGCATATTTTGAAAAACAAATTATGGATATGACCAACGTGAAAAACTAAATGAAATGATGAAAATATGGTGATATGATGACACACATAGTGAGAAATTACAAATCTCCATGACTCGACACTAATGATGCACATGAAAACACTCGCCATGAGAGGAGTGAAGATCAGATGATGATGCAATAGAAAAAGTGAGCATGGACAAACTGTGGACATCGCTCTGGACTTGAATTTTTCATGCCCTTCACTATATGTTTGATACAAATTCGGAGCAGAGGATGGCGTAGGGTTTGGTAGCAGTTGATGGCGATGGCAGTGGCTGACAGGTAGCGGGTACGGTCGCCCAAGGCCTCTAGCTCTGGCTAGAGATCTGCCATGCCTCTTATGCTACTTCTTTCCCCAAAAAATAGTGTGCCCTTGGTTCTATGCCATGAGATCCCGATGGAAATTGCTGGATTAGGTTGAAGATAACCCGTGACGGTGGATGGCTACTGGGGTTTTTTGTTGTTGGAGGGTTTCATTGACTGCAAACGGTTTTCATCCTTGGCATTAATGGAGGATTTGGAGGAGCTAGACTATTCTAGTGACAGGTTGGAGAGTTCTGACATTTGGGAGGTGCCAGGTGGAGGGATTATGGAGCAGTTGGTGGATATCCCAAGACTGGGCCAGGACGTTGTGGGATCGGCAAGTTTTGTGCCATTAGGGTTGGAAGCCGTTACTTCTCCGTCTGATTTCCTTGTTTTCTCGCCGAAACTCTTAACGGCTGTCTCTCAGGAGGAGTCTTTTACTCAGTGGTCGGAAGTTTGGTTGGGGTCATCGAACTGGAGGGAAGTGGGAACTTTCTCTCCCTGGATTCCAGAGTTTTTGGCAGCAGTTACTCAGGAAGGTTTCGGGGCTGTGAGGGGTAACGCTTCGAGGACTGATGATGGGGAGGTCGGTCAGCTCTTGCAGGGAAAGGTTTCTAGCAGAGAGACATCGGATGATGAGTGGAGGGTGCCGCTAGCCGTAGCTGAACAGAGAGGTTTTGGGTCTCCGAGAAGGGACCTCTTTGGTGGATGTTCAGGGGTTTTAGGTGAATTAAATGGGAGGCAAGCTATGGAAAGTGGAGCATCAAAGAAGCGAAGAAAGAATTGGATAAAAAAGAAGCAGGTCCGGAACTACATAGTCGGTGAGGATTTAGCCTGGGACAGCGTCCTGAAGATGGCAAAGTGTACTTTGGTGGGGAGGGTTTTGGGAAGGAATTTTGTGAAAAAAACCATTTTGGATTGGGCTGCGGCGTCTTGGGGATCACAGTGTGGCTACGTCCCGGAGGTGGAGATGTTAAATTGAGGCTGGTTCGCGGTCACACTGGAGAAGGAGGAGGATTTAAGGTGGATACAAAACAAGAGCTGGCATATTGACCATTCTCCCGTTCTTATGAAACCATGGAGTCCTATGTTTGATGCCAGCAAAGAAAGGTTGGATGTCTTACCTATTTGGGTGAGATTTCCTGCACTTCCATTACATTTCTGGGATTTGTATCACTTTAGACGGATAGGTGATATTCTTGGGACTTTTCTGGAGGCAGATCTATCATTCCTCGAAACAAAGGAGAAGAAGGTCGCTAGGATCTTGGTAAACATAAACCTCAGGGAGGGTCTGGCAGAGTCAATTAATTTGGAATGGGGTCCAGAGATCATCCCTCAATTACTGGATTATGAAAATGTTCCTTTCAGATGTAGAAGATGTCATGTCTATGGGCATCTGGTTTCGGCATGCACTCTACCGGGGCAGTCTTTGAACGGTAGTAGATGGAAAGGTCATGTGGCTGCGCGTAAGGGACATATGGAGAAGTTCGATGTTTCCTCTGGTTCGGCCCAGACCTCTGCGGATGATTTGGGCAGTGATCCATCTTCAGAAGAGCTACATTTTCCTGAAGCATTGCTGGACAATGGGGCTAAAGAATCGATGGTACAGGATACATCTCCGGTAATTGGGTCAGCTTCTAGGGATCCCTCAAGTCCTGGTACTCCCTCTTTTCCCATCCTGTCAAATGTTAACTTGTTTTTGAATAATGTTTCCTTTCTTGGTTTCAACTGGATTGAAGGCCTGAGGAAGCTCTCCCTTTCGGGTCACTCTAGAACCCCTTTGTCTCTCCCTACTCAACATGTCTTTGCTGATACTTTCCCGGGGATGGGTTCACAACCTTCTATTGCTTCTATTGCCTACGAGCCAGTCCTTCAGCCTGCTTTGGACGAACCCTCCTCTGTTGTTTTGGAACCAGACCCTGTCTCTCTTCCTGAAGAATCCTGCCCCTCTCCACCAGACTCTACGGATTCGGGTTATTTTTTAAGATCTTGTCAAAAGCCGTCGTCTGGGCTGGGAAAAAACCCTTCGCCTGTGAGAAGAGGTCAGGGAAAAAAATCAAATCTCTTTAAGGCTCAGTCCAGATCCAGGGAGGATCTTTTGGGAGGCAAACAAATTTCAATAGAAAAGACCCTTAGAGCGGAGAAGGCCAAGAAGAAAGGCCGCTAATGAAGATCTTGTCTTTTAACTATCGGGGGCTGGCTAGGCCTAGCAGGAAATCAGCCTTCATTAGGGTGCTTACTCTTGAACGCCCGGATGTGATCTTGCTACAAGAGACTTTAGCAGTAGGTGAGGTGATTCGGGAAAGACTGGAAAGTTGGATTCCAGGTTGGTCTTTTTTGACTGTGGATGCTAGAGGCCGTTCCGGGGGCTTGGCGGTGGGATGGAAAAATAGTAGTGTTAAATTGATTAATGCCTGGGGAACAGAGTTTGTGTTGGGTATTGAGGTTTTTGTAGAAGAATTGGGGATTTCCCTCAATGTGGTAAATGTATACGGGCCTTACCTTAATAGATCTCCCTTTTGGGATTCTCTTCTACAAAACCCTCTGGTGAGTGGAGACAGGCTTGTGCTAGGTGGAGATTTAAACTTCTCCTTCGGGCACAATGAGGTTTGGGGGCCTCATGCCCAGGTGGATTCTCTGGCGGGTTTTTTTGTTCAGAAACTGATGGAGAAGGGCTTGTTGGACATCGAGCCTGTTAAATTAAAACCGACCTGGAGAAACAACCGAAGTGGGGATGCTAGGGTGGCGAAACGAATAGATCGTTTCTTGGTAGCTGAGCAGTTGGTGGATAGATTTTTCCTGGTTAGACAATGGGTGGGCAGCGGGGGTTTATCAGACCATTTTCCTATTTTCTTTGAAATCAAGAAGGGGCCCATCAATCCTCCGAGCCCTCTAAAATTCAATAAGTCTTGGCTACAGGACGAGACCTTCAAAACTCTCTTCCTCTCTCACTGGAACCCTATAGAAGGGGTTAATGATAGATCGGTTTCCATCCAGTTTGCAGACAACACCAAAAGACTTAAAGTGCAAATCAAAGAATGGTCAATCGTAAAGAGAAATAGAGATGATGTCGGGTTGAAGAATATAGAAGCAGAACTTTTGTTGATCTACGAAGGAGAAGGAGGTGGGTTTTCTACTATAGATTCCAAGGAGGCATTGATAAGGCTGGAGGGCAGGCGTAATACCCTACTGTTAGAAAAGGAGGAAGCTTGGAGACTCAAAAGAGGGGCTATCTGGTTGGAATGTGGGGATGATAACACAAAGTTTTTTCATGCCTATGCCCGAGGAAGGAAGGTGGCAAATACTATTTGGAGCCTACAGGATGAGGAGGGTACTCATGTAGCTTTTGAAGATAAGGCCAGATGCGGGGTCAACCACTTTCAGAAGTTATTCAAAGCTCCTCCACAGGCTTCAATCGAAGAGGTTATTAGACTGTCACAATTGTTCCCTCGTTTTGTGGATGAGGAGGAAAATAGGGATCTTATGAAGGAATTAACGGAAGAAAAACTCAAGGAGGTACTGGGAAGTTTTCAGAAAGATAAAAGTCCAGGGCCAGATGGGTGGACAATTGATTTTTTCTTGGGCCTCTTTGATATTCTGGGGAGGGATCTCTTGCAGGTGGTAGAAGATTCAAGGTTGGCTAGTAGGATTCCGACTAGCTTCAACTCAACTTTCATTGCTCTCATCCCAAAGTCTGATAATGCACCTCTCTTAATGATTCCAGGCCGATCTCCCTGTGCAATTGTGTCTATAATATTATTTCAAAAGTAATTGCCCTAAGATTGAAAACAATCCTTTCAGCTCATGTCTCAGCTGAACAGTTTGGCTTCCTGGAAGGGCGCCAGATCCACGAGGCAATAGGGGTAGCACAAGAAGGTATTCATAGTTTAAAAACCAGAAGGCTGAAGGGGGCTATTCTTAAAATTGATCTTTCTAAGGCATATGACAGAGTTAGTTGGATTTATTTGAGGTTGCTCCTAACCCATCTTGGTTTTGGCATCAATTTTATTCGTTGGATTATGTCTTGTATAACTACTGTCTCTTTTTCGGTACTGATCAATGGAGCGGCCTCCCCTTTTTTCATGCGGAGAGAGGACTAAAACAAGGGTGCCCCTTGTCTCCACTCCTTTTTCTTCTTGTTGTTGAAGGTCTAAGTAGGGCTATCAGAGCAGCTAGAGCAGAGGGTCATTTCTCTGGGATACAACTAGCTCCAAATTTAAATATTACACATTTGCTCTTCGTGGATGATGTGCTGATCTTTTGCTCTGGCGCTAGAAGAGAGACTTGAGTTTTGCAGGAGATTTTCGAACTCTTCTCAAACGCTACAGGAATGGTGATAAATTTTGGTAAATATTTTCTGACTACCCACTTGTTAAGACCGGAAGAGGAGGCTGAACTTACGAGGATCTTTCCTTTTCCCACAACTGGATTGGATGAAGGGCTCAAATATCTTGGTTTCTACCTGAAAGAAAACCTTTATCGGAAACAGGACTGGATCTGGTTGGTTGGGAAGGTTGAAAAATGATTAAAGGTCTGGAGTCACAAGTGGTTGTCTCATGCAGAAAGGTTAGTATTAGTTAAAGTTGTGCTGGAGGCAATTCCGGTATATTGGATGGCCCTTTCTTGGATACCGAAAGGGATTCTAGAAAGGATTAGGAGGATCTGCTTCAGATTTCTATGGAGTGGAAAAAAGGAAGATCAGACTACTCCTTGGGTTAATTGGAGAAGGATTGCAGCCCCAAAAGGATTAGGAGGATGGGGGCTAAAGGACATATTCTTATTCTTAAAAGCCTTGGTTGCTAAGGGTGGTTGGAGGCTGGTGAAGTCGAGCAGTTTGTGGACGCGGGTGATAATACAGAAATATCTCCCTGGGGAGATCCTGTTAGATTAGATCAGAAATCCCAGGAAGACACATACAGGGGGATCAGTGATCTGGAAAGCGATTGTTAAATCTTTTAATTTGATCTAAAACAACCTCGCATGGGATGTTGGAAATGGGGAAAGTGTTCTGATTGGTAGGGATCCCTGGTTGGGCTGCACTCATCAGCATCTTCTTCCACTTGATGTTATTGAGGCTCTCGGCCATGTAGGGATCACTACACTAAATCATCTTGCTGTTCCAAGGCCAGCTGAACCGTGGATTCAATTATGGAGAAGGGCCAATTCTCTAGGGCTGGGGGAGCGGGAGACTGGATATGTGGAGAATTGCATAAGGGAACTGGATAGGGCCCATGTTATACTTTTAGAACAAGAGGATTCATTGGTGTGGGATGCTGACCCAGGGGGTGCTTATACTCCTAAGGTAGGGTACTTATTCTTAAGCGCAGGGGTGGAATTAAGGGAAGAAGTCTGGTGGTGGAGGCCCTTGTGGAAGCTTAAGTGCCCAGCTAAAAATAAGTTGTTCATGTGGTGTGTTTTAAATAACAAGGTACCTACCCGGGATGTGCTATAGAAGCAAAATTTTCAAGGGTCGGGCTGGTGTGTGATGTGTAAACGGGAGTTGGAAACCACACATCATCTGTTCTATTCATGCAGTTTCTCATCTGAAGTATGGAGGGAAGTTTCCACGTTGGTTGGTTTCAATTGCCAGTGGGAAAGGGATTCTATTGGGGCAGCCTAGGACTCTTGGTGGAGGAGGACACCACAAAAACACTTAAAAACTTTACCTCTGCTGGTCATCTGGGGGATATGGCTAGCTCGAAATAAGGCAATCTTCAAGGATATTCCAAGTTCATCGGCTATCATAGGGACTTTGGTTGTGGGTTTCTACAAATCCCTTCCTGTCCACTTAAGGGATGCAAGAGAACGAAGGAAATTAGAAGTGGATTTAGATAGAACCAAGCCGTGGGATTTTTTCGATGGTGCAGCACAAAATAACCTGTGTGGAGGAGGCGCAGTTCTTCACCTTTATGAGTCACATTTCTTCGTATTGTCTATGGGACTTGGGGGGGGAACAAATAATTTTGCAGAGTTAATGAGCCTCAAATTCCTTCTGATGTTTGCATTATAGAAAGGATGCACTGAACTAAATTTCCTCGGAGACTCATTGAATGTTATAAACTGGATAAATCAGACTCAAGATTGCAGGCATTTGAGACTAACTCATATTATTTACTCCATCCGGCAACTCCTACAGCATCTTGACTCTTTTACATGCAGGCATGTGTACAAGGAAAACAACAAGGAAGCGGACAAAGCTTCCAAGGATGGGCTCCGGCTGGCAGAAGGTTTTTGGACAGTGAAAGAATCACATAATGGCAGACTGCAAGCTTTTTATCACAGGCCATATATAGAACTCTTTTGATAAACGACAGGCTTTTCTTTTGTTCATATTATGGCAATATGTAGGTCTCTAATATGTTTTAAGAACTGTAAACTTTATCTTTGCAGTGGTAAGGAGATATGGTTTCGATCATAGTCTCATTGGATCGTAACTATGTATGCACTTATGTTTTTTATAGAAGGTAGTGCTGTAGCACGAACAGTAAAAGATATAAGTTATGGTTTCGATCAGTCTCATTGGATCGCAACTATGTATGCACATATGTTTTATTTATAGAAGGCAATGCTGTAGCACGAACAGTAAAAGACATAATAGACCTCTTTTTTGTTGTGTTGATATATGTACAGAGCTATGAACCGCTCATAAAAAATTTTGAAATAGCATCTGCGCATGCTCTTTTTTGAATTTCTTAACAGAAGACCTTAGAGTCTCTCGAATGGAACCAATTTATGGTGGACCAGAATTCACGCTTTAGTGAATATTCAGAATGTAATTTTGATCTCGAAAGATGAATGAAATTACGCTTTTTTTTCTTGGAAAAAAAAATAGAATTAGATAACTATGAAGAAAATAACAGTTATTGGAGATCCTTATGTGTTGTAGAGCGGGCCCTCACTCTATAGCATGAGTGACCTCTAATCAACACACAATTTAAGAATTTTAATATCAAACTAAATTGGATTCAATTCTTTCTGAAAAATAATAATCAAAGTCAAAGCTTTAGGTTCTCATTATTTACCCATCTTTTATACAAAAATTCCTAAATCAGGGGTAGTTTCCTTCTTGCATGGAAAGCCTAAAAATAAGAGTATCAATAAGTTTATTTAATATTGAGATCCAATCCCCTTAAAAATAGGTATGACAATAATCCATAATAAAAAGTAGAAGTGACATGATTCAACAACATAAATGACCATGATAGATTTGGCTAAGTGTCGTTGCATCGTGTTTTTGGTAGTGTGGCATTGGTCTTTGGCGGTTGGATCAGAAGAATGGATTGCATCCTCCTAATGCTAGAAAAATGGTAAGTGAGTGCTTGTTTGAGGATCCTAGTCATTGATCGACTAGGTCCTCCAACCGACTACGGTCGAGTCAGTACAATCGATCAGTTGTTCGATTGACCTGACAGTTGTAACTAAATAACTGAATATAACATGTATAAAATAGGCTAGTGAGTCAGCTTTAAATTATGTCTGTTCATTGTAACTTGTATACTTTCTGATCTATAATAAAATCTAGTTGTAGTTGTCCCACTTACACTTATTTGTATTATGGTTAGTATTATGTTAATGCTCTCTTTTATTCACAATTATGTATTGCCAATAATTACCCAAACCCACAGAATAAAACATTTGGTTTTGTTTCCGGTATTACATAATCTGAATGATGTGATGAGCATGGATAAATGATAATCGAAAGATAAATTCGAGACTGGTGGTATAAGAAAGTAACGAACTACATCCATAACTATGCAAGGTGCAATAAACTAATAGTTACACAAGCAAGGGAAAACATTTTCATTGAAGAACATGAGAAATTTATAGAATTTGTTCCTCGTGAAATTAAGAAGTTTTTAGATACTATTCATGTGCAATTTGGAAAAAAAGAATGAGAGATTGTTGATGCACAAACTCTATAGCAGGGGGAGAAAAAATTTATATGAGTGGCTAGAAAAGGTATGCGATGATTTCTGAATACCAATCCATAGAATATTAAACATCTCTTGATGATTTTTAAAATAAATTATATACCGACCTACACGAAGGCTTCATATGATTTATTCCAACACTATTATATAAATTCTTGATTGAGAATGGAGCCGGCCATATAGTCGAACCACGACCACCGTTGGGTACACCTACTTCAACAAATTGGTAGCAAAAGCAAAAAGACTAGGAGCAATTTGTCAATGAATGACTATGGGAGTACTTTCTCAGTAAATGATGACCATTGCCAGAATGACTGCAGTCGAATAGTAATAGTCGGGTCAACAATGGGGGGATAGCCAACCAAATGTTATGAGTAAAAAGGTATGAAAGTCTAGCCGATTAAAGACGACAAAGATTGAATCCCTGTAAAAATTCAAGTCCGCTCCGACGAAAAATTTATTCGGCCAGTATCAAACAAACATCACACATACAAAAGCTCAAACTAGAAAAGAGTTGCAAGCGACACAAAAAACTAAGGCATCTTGTTATACCAATACACACAAAAAGAAGTATAAATAAAATGGGTGAGATGGTCGAGAATCCAAAATTCCTACCTGAGTCAAGGGAAACTCAACCAGATGGAGAAGGTGAGGTGCTGATTCCCAAGGAATGATTGCACACAATGGTAATGACCCCACATAATTTGGGTGTTACAATCCCAGAAGGCTTAACCCCTGACGATGCAGTACCTATGATGATAACAACTGGACCGAGCATTAGACAAATATTTGAGCACAACTTGGGACTAATGCCTGGCAATTGCAATATATGGATTCGACTAGACCAAGGTGGAGAAATTAACGATCGGTTGATGATTCAAAGACCAGATTGAGCTAACTGGATTACTTTTACTCTGGAATTTGGAGGACACTCATTTAACTTATTTTACTTAGAACATTTGGAGCCCCCCCACCCCCCCTCTAGCAACATTATTGATTGAACCACCTAAATCACCAGAGAGTTGACTTAGCAATGAAGATTCTATAGAAGAAATATGTCTGTCATGGTACGATTCAAAGTCATAATAGGTCAACAACAATCGACAAATAGTAAGTGTGTCTAATAGTTCATCATCTTTGGTAAGTTCGAAAAAATCTAACACAATGGCTTATCGAAATCTTGTTAATACCCTTATTTTTTATGGTGACAGGGACCCTAAAAATAATTGGTTTGTATGTGAAGCCTTGTGCCAAGATAACCTAATTGAAGATGAAAATCAACAAATTAACCAGTTTTTAGGTGGGCTCAGAAACAAAGCGCTAACATGGTGCGTGAACTTTTTGGAAGAAGGTCCTAAGTCCAAAAAACAAATAAAAGACAATTTCTTGGAATTTTTCAAAGTCGGTGATACAAAGCACATGGTGGGACACAATCTCAAGAAAATAATAGGAGAGTCTGTTAGAGAATACGATCAAAGATTCAAACATAGTTCGAGCAAGATGCCTTCTAAGCTCGATGTTTCCCTATTAATTCAATTTTTCATCGATGGTCTCCAACAAAGAATCAAGACACCAATATTAATGAATGAGTACACAACATATGAATATGTCTTGAAGAAATCACTATGGGTCGAATCAAACACTGACTATACATCAGGACCATTCGATCGTCGACTAGAGGAAAACATTAAAAATATACAAAGATCACTGCATCGCTTAACGATGTGGCATAACGACTTATGGTGTTGATCAACATGTACAACAAAATGCCATAACATAGTCCAAACCCAATTCCAGAATGATGTGGAATACCGAAGAGGAAACCACCTTCATGGTGTACATATAAATACAACCCATAATGATATTGTAGTCGAGTTGTGCATTGACTACCTCAATATTGAACATTACCATATTTCCCCTTAGCTCAATGGGAACATTTTGGTACAATCCTCTTGATTGTGATTATGTGCCATCATATGCATGAAGTGCGATAGATGAGAGGACTAACTTAGGTGAGCCCAATATTTTCTAGAAATTACATGACATTACGCATGTGCATGTGCCTTTTTCGATAATGCATTGATGGATCATAATATTTTTAATTGTAATTGGAACTTGGAATGAGACTAATGAGGGTAGCCACAGTTCACCTTTGTCGATATCAAAGGTCATAAGGCATGAATATGAAGAATCGATAGCACCAAGTTTTTTTAAGTAATTCCTTTCTTTCTGTGGTGCATGAGTAGAGCACTTCCAAGGTGGACATGGCAACTGGGGACTAGCCAAGTCATCCAAAATACTGTAGTTGTAGGCGACTTTCATGTGAGGGTTATGATGGGTGAGCCTAAGTGGTACCTTTGAGATCCTTGGGATTTGTTCACTTCTTGGGAATGATATTTGCAAAGGGACTCCCAAGGAATAGATACATCCTCCCTTTGTGGGGTTTACGACCTCCATAGCCTTTGGCTCGAGTATGAAGGTTGACATATTCCATGTTCATATAGATGTTTTGAAAGGAGAAATCATCTTGGGGGTGAGGTGTTGGCTGCTAGGTGACCACCCCTTGGTTGGAAAAGGGTTGTTACAAGACAAATTGTTGGCGTTGTGGTGCATTAGGTACCTGAGGGGGATTTGTTGTTGTATTTTTCTTTGCTTCCACTAGCGGCTGCCAGTCTAGAAGGAGTGAACAATGGTGAGTATAGTAACCATACTCTCCACAAATAAAGCAAGAATATTTTGTCCTCAAGTTAGCATTTTTTCTTTGTTTGGGGGGGTTATTATCCCTTGCACTCTAGTTAACTGGCTTCTAATTCCATTAGGGAGGTAGGTTGTCCATTTTCCTTTGTTGTTGGTTATGTTTGTTCTTACCTTTACTCTTCCCCTAATTTTGAGGATTTTGGGGGTTCACAGTGTTTAACCGCTCAAACTATTGAGCTTGTTGTGAAAAGGAATATTATACTAAATTGACCCCCATGTGTGGCATGGGAGTAGACCAAGAGGGAATTGGAATGGGTAATAAGGAGTATACCCCTATAGTTGGATATATACATTTTGTGCTCTATATGATGTGGATGTAGGATTGGTTGTGTTAGTTTTAGTGGAGGTAATGACATTTCTTAGCTTGCATTGGGGTAGGTGGGACTATAGGGTCCATATTGTAGCTATCCAAATTGAGGGTTTGGCATAGTTGTAGGGGGTTCCAACATAAGAGGCATGGGTGGGTACTGTATTTCCATATTGAGTGGCATATAATTTGTATGAGGGGGTACTTTTCCCTACTGGAAAATGGATCCAATAATCCCATCATCTGAATGTGATGACCCTACATGGGATGGAGATAGAGATTGATGTCGAGGGGCATCGAGCAGGATGGTATATAAGTGACATGATTGTGCATAAATGGGATCAAAGTGTTGGTCCTTGCATATGGCCTCTTCCTTATTTTGGAGAAATGATGCTGCCACATCCTTTGCAATTGCAGGTTAGAGTGATTTGATAAACCAATCCAACATGAATTGAGGTTTTATGTCTATTTTGCACAATGGGTGTCATCTACACCAATCATGGATGTGGTCCTTTATGTGGGTATAGGATTTCTATAAAAATTTTGTGAGAATATCGAGGCCAATTTCATAGCGTATGGGAAGTTGACAGTAAGTGAGAAAGGTAGTGGTTATCATCCCAAAGGTGGCATGGGTTTCCCTTGTTAAATGCGTGTAGAATTTTTTATCTATTCCTCTAAGGGTTCACTAGAATAGGAGAAGACTCACTTATTCATCTACTATGCTATTGTAGGAACACCATAAGTGTAAAGACATGACATGGTTTGTGGGATTGTCTCCTTGTTTCCCTTCAAACTTAGGGATGTCTCAAGGGATATTATTGGGTATATCTGGCCATGTTGGATCATGTGCTATGGGGTCATTGATAAACTTTTATATATTAGGGAGATTCATGCTAGCCATGAAAGCTAGGTTGGTATTTGGTGTCTCCATCATATTTTGAGTATTATTTCCACAAGGGGGCAATATAGGAGTATGTGGTGATGAACTCTCTCTATGATGAGAGGAAGAGGATGTTGTGTGTCCTTCTTCTGAAGAGGGAGAAGAAAAGGGTGAATTTCCTTAAGGGGTGGAAATAAAGGGTGGATTCCTCCATAAGAGGATGAACAAAAATGATCTAAATTATATTTGAGGGGATAAAATGAAACAAGGAGTGTCCTCATTTAGAAGATCCTATCAATGTTGCATGGGATTTTCCAAGGCTATAGTGCCTCCCTCATGAACCATGGGGAGAGAGTGGAAAAATGCCCCTTGAGAGAGGGGAAAGGCCTTGCAGTCTATGGGACTGCCTTAGGTGGTTTTGTTCCTCAATGGTGGAAGGTTTGTGTGACAAATGAGAGTGATGCTAGGAATAGACACAATTGAACAAATGCAAAATATGTCAACTACAACAAATGAAAATGGTCCAAAGTGAGTGATATGTGCTATGTTGTTTTAGTGCAAGTGATCCCACATGTAGGTTGTTTTTAATTATGAGTTATGTGAACTTGTATTCAAAAATAAATTAAATGTAAATTCCCTAAATACCTAATGTCCTTCCTCTCAAACATAACTAGGACTTCCAAAAGCACAATTGCTTATGGTAATTGGATCCTCCCAATGATTAAATAGTGAAGGTAACAAAGAATTAGTTATACTGGTGATGGGGCTATGTTCTGAAAGGGATGGAAACACTTCCCAATGGAAATATCTGACTTAAGGATTCATTTACACTCACAATTCATCCTTGGATATATCCTAAGTTTGGCCACTAATATACCCGCGTCAAGTGTGGATAAGTGGTTCATATTAAGAGGTATAGTGTCATCCCCATAAAAAATCGAGTGACTCATTGGGGGGAGTAGGGAATCTATATTTTCCCTTTCACGTTCTTGGGCACTGCGCCTTCTTATCCGGGTTGTCTTTTGACACTTGTTGATAACATTATTTTAAAGTACCCTATAAGTCAACAATCTATTGTTTCATACAAAGTGTAGAATATTGGTGGGAATTATTTGGATGCCTAGCCCAATTAATCCCAACCAAACTATAATTTTTCTTGTGACCTCCTATAGAGGAATTCAGTTGGTTGAGAATTACAAGTTTTATTTTAAGGGTTCAAATTCGATTAGGTGTGTAAGAGAGCTATTTCACAATCTTACTTTTTTATGATCCATCCAAGTCATAAAAATTTAGGGAGCGAGAGCATACTCAAAGAAAGAGAGTCTTTAGGCCTCTTAGTGTGTGCTAGTGGAAACACATATGTGTAATAAGAAAAATATATTGATTGTTGCAATTAACTAAAGATATCAAAGTAAATACACATGTTGTTTAAACTTCAACTCAAAATATAATAAAGATGCTTACAACTAAAAATTTTGATTGATAATTCTTATGAAGTAAAAGTGTGCAATGGATGTATTTCACACTTCTCCTCCTTTTCTAATTCACCAAGTTCACAATGAGTGTGAGGTGAAGAGCATACTTCGGGAGATTAGAGTCTTTATGTCCTTGCTTTTGTACATGGAAAGTGATTAACACTAAATTGTCTAAAACATGGAAAGTAAGCAAACAACATAATATCTCTTTACTACTAGTGACAATTATGAGACTTATTGAAAGCCTCAAAGTCTTTTACCTAAGTAATTTTCAGTGGAAGGCTTCTTTACTTCCTAATATTGGAATAAGTGAGTAATTACTAGAGAAAAATACAACTATTGCAAGGTATTTTATTTCTAGTTCATTAGTGAGTAGCCATTGGGATTGCAAGATTTGTGCAAAGTAGATAAAAAGAAAGACAAAAGACAATGGTACATAAATCCCAAATACAGACACCTTCTAGCACAGTTACAAACACGACAGAGCCACACGAGCAGAGATAAAATTATAAGAGGTCCACTAAAATGCATGGTTAGCATGACTGTAAAAGGAAAACTTGCATGGGTAGCATGTATGGGGAACCAGGATCCGTGTGACTATGTAAATAGCAATCTCGGCCAAAAGAAGGAAAATTTATGGGAAAAGATGGTATGGACCTAATCTCCTGCGCAACACAATAGCCTAGAAATATATATTTAGTAGATAACAACCTAGTTAATGAGAAATGAGAAGAAGTGGAGTCACCATAAATACTGTTATGGGAAAATTTGCACAAAGGAGTGTAACATTTCCCACGTGAGTGGTGAAAGCCTTGGAGGTTTCTACCAATGCCCAATATTGTGTTACTAAAGAAAATATGATTACCCCAAATTGATCCTACAAACTCTTGTTAGAAAAAAACATGAAATAAAATGAAAAGAGTGAAGATATGCAAACCACCACCACAACAAGATGTTAGAACTAATGTTATATTTCCCAATGGTTAATCTTGTTACATGTAGTGTCACCTACAAGATGGAGGCTTCAAGGGAGGCCAACAATCCCCTTTAGGGAGGTCCTTTTCTCCACAATAAATGCTAAATAAATTGAATAACAATGACAGGAAACACTTTCCCCTTGGAGGAAGGTGGAAAGGGAGCTTGTGGAATGACAATAGGTTGAGGAATAGATGAGCTATGAGGAATCCTAAACACAATTACAGTAACATAATCTTGCTTTGATTTCCCCTTCTTAGATACATGCCCATGGATTCCTTTCATAGGCCAAGAGGTGGCCAAGAAACATATGATCCAAGTGTGAACCCCATGACCTCATGAACTAGCTCCAAGGTACACAAATGGGGCTATTCAATGCTCCTCCATCATATGAAGAGACAAGTTCATTTTTTTGTTGATGATGGATCTTTCATGATCCTTCAATGCATGATGGGTAGCTGAGATCTTGCCATTTTGACATTCACATGTATTTTGAAGGAAAATTTGTGCTAGGATAGTGCACACATAGAACTGATAACACACACTATAGTGTGAGTGAAAAATGCTTTAGCCATGCGACCTATTCTTTTGACTCTTTGTTGGAATTTTTGGACTCATATTGCTTTCTAGATCTGATGACGATGCCTTTGGTGGGGGTGCATGCTATATGTTGATGATTCCTTACTCAATATTAGCTAAAATGTTGCACGTCAGTGAGATTTGAGCATTAAAACCGACCATCATCTTCAACTTAGCCGATTCTTCATGAAGAGTGACAATATGAATGCCATCTTCAAGAAAACGTAGACCTCCTCTAACCTATAATTACTAGTCACCTGCATCTCCTTCAGTATTTTCTTAGCTAACATCCTACCCCAAACCCTCATAAAATTCATCATATGTCTGAAGATATCATCTCAACCATAACACACACCCTTGAGGTCCCACAAGATGCGGATAACTATTCCACACCCTCTGAATGAGAATATGGAAACCTATAGAGTCTAAGTGATACACATTCAATTTAAACATTGAATATAAGGGTGCATATAAAGAAATCCCAATAAAAACTAATCCTATTTCATCCATCAAAACGTTAGTGTTCCACCATGTTTATGAGATGTCGGAGCACGAGAATGGGGAAATGCATATGGGGGATGTGTGGATACATCCCCTAAATTTTAGGGAAATTCATGGGAGATGATGGAGGGAAGGATCCGTAGCATAGGTGGCCCTTTTTGAATAATTATAAAGCTTCATTTAAAGAGAATCATTCTTTATTATTCATAAAAATTTAAATCAGAAATGAAAAACATTGATTCAGATTCATCATTTGAAATAATATTAAGTAAAATTCAAAAACTAAATACTAAAATCATGAGAAGGGCTATGCATACCAAAATCACAATTGAATTATATTGATTCATATTTATCAATCTAAATAGTACTAAATAAAAATTAAATAAAAAAAAAAAAAGTAAATACTAAAAGTAAACACTAAATAGTAGATACCGAAGTCTAAACTAGTAAATTAAAATTATTCAAAAATAGTAAGGATTGATGAGTCAAAGACTTGGTCTAAGGTTATGAGTGTGATCTAAAGTCAAAACTCGAACTAAAAACTAGCAATAAACAATGATAACTGAAAATAAAATTTGTTAAATAAATCAACATCAAATGAGTATAAATGAGACTATTCCATGGACCAATGCTCTACATCCATGTGTTGAATTAATCATGTGTAAAATGAAATTAGGTTTATTTTATTGAGTTGTTCTTATGTTTTTCTTTAATTTTTAGGGTTTTCTAGGAAGGGATCGTAGCTGGGGTGGGGGGTGCCCATATGTACCATTTTGTTTTGCAAAAGGGTGGGGGATAGAAGCCCCCCAGTTCATGAAACATAATTTTCACATGGAAAATATTTCATTGTGTGCTTCATTGAGTTTCACAAAATGTGGGGTGTGGATAAATGTTTTTCTAGGATCCTCCTATCCAAGGGGAATGGGAAGCATGAGGGGAATTCCCCCAACCTTGTGGGATGTGTCCCCATGGAACAATACAAAGAATCCATTGGATGAAGCTTTCCTAAAAACAAAATATCTTCCCTCAATGCATAAAATCTATCCAATTGCGCTTGAACTCTATCATATCCCTAATGGTATTTGGTCCATGTGAAGCACCCACCATAGTCCAAACCATTTTGTTTCCAATTGAGATATAAAAAAATATGAAAAGTACATTTACACCTACACCACTCCTGCTTCTTCAAACCACTCATCATTGCACCCCTACTCCCACACTTGTTGTCATTCCACTCAACCATATTGAATTCACCTCCAATAATCCATTTTTTTGTTAGAAGAGAAGAAGCCATCTAGTATCATAATTTGCCCCAATTTGAGCTAAAATTTGGGGCATATTTTAGAACCCAATCACTCAATCCTAAATCAAAAGAATTTGTTACCTTGATTTGACCCAGATGCAACAACTGGATAATTTTGGTAAAATTGTGTAAAGAAAAACAATACCACACAAAACCTAAAACATAATAACTAACAATGTATCACACTCACATTACACAAATATTTTCCCTATAAATCAAAAAATAATAAAACCAACATTCCTAAGAGTTTCCCCACTCTCTATCTCATTGTATTATATTTTTTGTTTACAATACAATATTATAACATCCAAAACCCTAATCAATTAACTCGAATTAGGTTACAACCCCAACTCCTTGACCATAGTTATTTTAAAATGGGCCACAAAACCATAGGATGAAAGCAACTCAAAACAAACAAAAACAGACCCCCTATAACCCCTTTTCTCTAAAACCTACAAAGAATACAACACGTCCAATAAAAAACAGATTCTGAAGCAAGGAAGAGATAACAAACACTACAACAACACCCCCTTGACAATGATCAAAGGCCCAAAATTCCCATTCCAACAATAACTCATTACGTTCCTAATCTCAAAACCCATTGACTTGAACTCTTGTAACAAAACCAGATCCAACTAGAATATCTGCAATACCCCACTAACACACTACTTGTGGTTGGAAATAATCATCCCTATCATGTGTTCTGTGATAGTAATTTGAGCTTCATTCCAACAAGAATGGATTCCCAAGGATACTGAAATAGTGGGCCATCAAATAATCTCCTCTTGAGAGAATAATAGGATCCATTAACTTAACTATGTGTTAGAAAAACATGATTGTAGAGCAATAAAAATAAACAATAAACAAGATGCAAATATTAAAACATGTTACAAGAGAGACGTAGATATAATGTGGTTCACCCAAGATGGGCTACGTCCACACATAAATTTCCAGTCCTTTATTATTATTTCATCCAACAAAATGAAAGGGATGCAACTTGCAGTAACCCGTTGCACTTCCTCTTCACTTTCTCACGGTCTCTCATAATCAAAAAGATTGTTTTAAAATGCTACAATACCATACAAAATCGTATTACAATGTATTAATTTTATAAAGAAAATACCATTGGAAAATACCATGGCCTTCCCAAAACCATGGGCTTGTAAATCACCCATTATTTACCAAGTCACGACTCTGAAATTTCAACATTTTAAAAGGAATTTTTTCCTAAATTTTCTCTACGGGGGACCTGACCCTGAACCCCCACCAGGGGGGATCCCAAAATCACCCCCCCATACCCCCTGACGACTATAGTGAGGGGTGGGAAAGGCCCCCCCATCAAGTGTTGTGATCCAAACACGACTGAAATAACATTTATGAATTAGGGAGATCAGGCTCCAAAACCAATAATATCCCACTTGGATACTGATCACAACAACTCCACCACTGATGCACTTGCTAGACTATGCTCTGAACCTTGGACCTGACAAATTTCTCGTCTTCACCTTCATGCTTGATGGCCAGCTGAAACCGAGCTAGAACTCGGTTTCTCTTTGGTTACTACCTTTGTCAACATGTTTGCAGGATTTTGACTAGTATGTATATTTTCCAACTTTAACAGTTCATATTCCAAAACATATCTTATGAAATGGTACTTGAGATGTATATGTTTAGTCTTCGAATGAAAAGTTGAGTTCTTTTCAAGATGAATGGCACTCTGGCTAGAATTTCACAACCTATTATTCTCCTGCTTCTTGCCCAATTCCTCCATGAACCTCTGCAACCAATTCATCTATTTACTAGCCTCTGTAGCAGCAACATACTCTACTTCTGTTGTTGAAAGTGCAACAACCTTTTTCAGTTTTGAAATCCAACTTACTGATGTTCCACCTACAATAAAAACATACCCCGTGGTGCTCCTCCTGCTTTCTTTATCACTTGCCTTATCTACATCAACATATCCTGGTAGAGCAGTGTCTAGACCTCCAAAACACAATGCATGAGAAGTGGTACCTCTCAAATACCTGAGAATCCATTGTCTTGTTTTTCAAAGCTATTTACTTGGATTGTTCATATAACTGCTCACAACTCCCACTCCATGTGCAATATATGGTCTTGTGCACATGATGGCATACATAAAGATGCCAACTACTGATCAATAGGAAACCTTGGACATTTATTTTATCTCTTCCTTTGTCTTGGGACACATCTCCTTACTTAGTTTGAAATGGATGGCCAAAGGTGTACTAATTGGTTTTTCATTCTACATTTTAAACCTCTGCAACACCTTTTCTATGTACTCACCTTGAGACAGTGTCAATTTGTGATTTTTCCTATCTCTTGTTATTCTCATACCAAGGATTTGCTTTGCAACACCCAAATCCTTCATCACAAATGATTTAGCTAGTTTCCTTTTGAGAAAATTTATATCCTGCATGTTAGACCTTGCAAAAAGCATGTCATCCAAATAGAAAACAAGATAATATATTTTCTATTATCTATCCTCTTGAAATAAACACAATGGTTAGAATGGCATCTACTATAACCTTGTTCTGTCATAAAACTTACCAAATTTTAAATACCATTTCCTTGGAGCTTGCTTCATGCCATACAAGCTCTTCTTCAACCTGTAAACCAAATTCTCCTTCCCTTTGACCTCATACCCTTGTGGTTGTTGCATATAAATATCTTCCTCCAAATCCCCATGGATAAAGGTTGTTTTTACATATAACTGTTCAAGATGCAAATATTCTACCACCACTAGACTTAAAATAGTTCCAATTGAAATCATTTTAACAATTGGAGAAAATATTTCATCAAAATATATACCTTTCTTTTGTGCAAACCCCTTTACAACAAGTCTATCCTTTTACCGCTTCTCGGTTCCATCTTCTTCCTTCAACCTGTAAACCCATTTATTCTGCAATGCTCTTTTTCCTATAGGCAACTCAGCCAAATCTCAAGTCTGGTTTATTGGCAATGAGTCCATATCCTCATTCATGCCTTGCTCCCACTTCTTTCTAGTTTCTACCTGCATTTCCTCTTCAGAACATTATGGTTCACTAGAATCAATCATCAATAAATAATACTGTGAAGGAGATAATTGTTCAAGGGGTCTACTTAGCCTAGTATATCTTCTTACATTTACCGAAGTTTGAGACACATGTTGCTGCCCTTAATTTTCTGGTGCCTTTGGAACTTCATTTTTGTTGATTTCACCAAGCACTGTGTACACTCTCTTTTACTTTTCCTCTTTCTTTCCCTATAATTAATCCTTGTACATAAAATTTTCATTGAATACTACATCTCTACTCCTAATGATTTGTGATTCTCATAATCCCATAAGCAATAACCAAAATCATCAACCTTATATCCAATAAAGGCACATTTCTTGGATTTAGCCTCAAGCTTTGTTATATTTTCTTTATCAACCGGGACAAATAATTCACAACCAAAAGTTCTTAGAAATGAGTAGTTTACATTTTTATCTTTCCATGTCTCCTCTGGAATTCCACCATCCAAAGCACTTGAAGGCCCTCCATTTATTAAATAAACAACAGTATCTACAACATCAACCCACAACTATAAGGGAAACCATGCATACAATCTCATACACCTTACATTATCCATGAACGTCCTATTCATCCTTTATGACACACTATTTTATTGTGGTGTTCTTGGGATTATCTTCTCTCCATGAATCCCATTGTATGAACAGTAACTATCAAAATCCTTGCTACAATATTCACCTCCATTATCAAATCTGAGACATTTCAACATTTTCCCTATCTCATTTTCAACCAAATATTTCCACTTCTTAAGAGTAGCAAACACATCATATTTCTGTCTAATGTAATAAAACCAAGTTTTTCTAGTTGCATCATCAATAAAAGTAACATAATAACGAGAGAAACCAAGAGATTGTACCTGGTCCACTCCCCATACATCTGTATGCACAAGCTCTAACTTTTGACTCTTCTTATGTTTCCCAACCCTAAGAAATATAACTCTCTTTTGTTTTCAATAAACACAGTTCTCACATAATTCCAAACTTACCCGCTTCAAATCTGGACGCAATTTCCTTGAGTGGAGAATTTGCATCCCCTTCTCACTCATGTGGCCAAGCCTATGATGCCACAATGCTGCACCTGTTTCTATGGAAGCTACAGAGATAGAATAATCAATATTATGAGGACATAAATACAACGTACTTATCATATCTCCTTTTTCTATTACCAGTGCTCATTTAGTGATCTTCAACCACATTTTTCCAAACATAGAGAAACAATCGCTATCTCCCAATTGCCCTATTTAGATAATATTTATTTTCATAGCAGGAATATGCCTTACATATTTTAGCAACCATTCATTTCCATTATTTAATTTAATATCTACCTTACCCATTCCAACAATTTTACATGGTTCATCACCCCCTAATAAAACATGTCCAAAATCACCTAAAACATAATCATGAAAGAATTTCCTATGGGGTGTAGCATGGCATGAAGCACCAGAATCTACTACCCAATAATCCCTAGTATTATCTAATGCAAGAATGAAAGCATATTGTAACACATCACCTGCTACATTTTCTTCTTGAGTAGTCTCCTGCTGCTATCTCCTTTCTTCTTTAGAGATCTACAGTCTTTCTTTAGATGTCCTCTCTTACCACAGTTCCAAGAATCTATCTTTCCAAATCTAGACTTGGATCTACCCTTTCTATACTTGCTGCAATTACCTGGGCTCCTTCCTCTCTCCCTTTTTCTTCCCCTACTCTCCATGGTCAACGCATTACTTGATGTATCACCTATGCTTTTTCTTCACATTTCCTCACTAAGAATAGCACCGAAAAAATCATCAAATTTAAGAGTGTTTGAACTAGGGATAGAGTTACTTACATTCATGACCAAGCCATTCCAGATTTATGGTAATGAGCACATGATTAGAAGATCCCTAACCTCATCATCGAAGTTCGCTTTTACATAACTTAGCTGACTAGTAATCACATTAAATTCATTTAAATGATCAAAAATAGATCCATCTTCTGGTATCTTCATATTAAATAAACGCTTCATTAAAAATACGTTGTTGGAAGCCGAGGGTTTTTCATAGAGCTTAGCTAATGCGCTCATCATACCCTCCATTGTATTTTCTTTCGAAATATTGAAAGCCACCAATGAAGTTAGGCACAGCCGTATTGTTCCAAGTGCCTTCCTTTCAAGAACTTCCCATTCTTCGTCCTTTATAGTCATCAATTGTTTTGTTTTTTTTCCCAACGGCAGGTATAGATCCTTCTTGTACAGATAGTTCTCCATTTGCATATTCCATAACTGGTAGTTTGGTCGTTAAATTTCTCGACCCTAAAATTTCTTTCCTCTTCCATTACTCCCACTTGAACCAGGAACCCTTCTTTCCTGCGAGTTTACCATCCAAATATACCTTTTGGCTCTAATACCAATTATTAGAAAAATAGGATCGCAGAGCAATAACAATAAACAATAAACAAGATGAAAATATTAAAAGACATTACAACAGAGACGCAGATATAACATGGTTCACCCAAGATGGGTTACTTCCACACATAAATTACCAGTCCTTTATTATACCATCCAATAAAAATGAAGGGATACAACTTGCAAAAACCCCGCTGCACTTCCTCTTCACTCTCTCATAGTCTCTCTCACACAATCACAGAGATTTTTCTACAATGCTACAATACCATACAAACCCGTATTATAATGCCTTCCTTTTATAAATGGAATACCATAGGAAAATACCACAGGATTCCCAAAACCATGGGCCCGTAAATCACCCATTATTGATCAAATCATGACTCTAAAATTACAACATTTTANGGGGGGGCGCTCCCAAAATATTCATCACCCCCCTACCCCCCTTTGACGACTATAGTGGGGGGGGAATCCCCCACACACCCCCCCTGTGAGGTGTTGGGATCCAAACACACTTGGAATGACATCTCTGAATCAGGAATATCAGGCTCCACAACCAACACTATGGTGTCCTTATAGATTTATGCCAAGGGCTCATCAAACTAACGATCTTGTCTATATGTTTTGGTGAGGATATCACCTTTCGCTTGAATAAATTCACTTCCAACCCCTACTCAAAATACATGTTAAAACTAACAACCCTTCCCACCTGATTTTTCAATCCAAAGTCTCATAACCGAGGCTCTTGGGTTTCCTAATCGCTAGTGAAGAACTGATAGTTAGAGATGAATCCTATCTATTAGTATTCCTATAACCAGTCTCTCTTGGAACTCTTGACCCTCCTATAATAAACCTTAATCTTTTACCTGAACCATTCCCCCTATTGAAACCCTCACCTAAATATATAATTACCCCAAGAACTATACTAAAGCCATCAAGGACAATCCCACTAGAATATTCTCCAGCATGACCCCATTGTGTTAGTAACTCTTGGATTTGATTCCATAGATGTTCCACGTGTACTTGAGCATGGAAGTGATGGAGACTTACCATCACCCTTATTCTCTCTTAGTTTAGGTCGACGATGAGGGAAATATTGAATATAGAGATCCTAATCGTAACATGTAAAACCCACATTTAGAAGGTTAAGGTATCAAACTTTATATTGTCTAACCTCATCTATAGTGAAAATTGAGATAAAGGAATGTAACTTCTACTTTAGGCCCACCTCAACACGAACCTTGGAGAAGATCTAAAGGATTTATGTCTACCATGTAGGACAATAAATTTTCTAAACCAATGGGAAAGCATATCAACTAATGGATGCATAAATATCGAAAGGGAAGGGAACTCTATACGAAATGGATACCTTCCCTATCCATAGTCTTATTTGTTGAAATCTACCCTCCAAGGTTTAACATAAGCAAGGGAACCAACAATGTCCCACATACCAAAATGTAAGACATGGCCAGTTGTTGCTTCAAAGTTAAACAACAAGCACACATACTTTGCACCCAACCCCCAATACAAGTGAAATGAGATTCCTTTGGCTCTAAGTTTAACAAGGTCCATATATTGAAGGCTTATTTATTAGACATATGATGAAGGAAATACATAACGAATCCTCTAGACTCAAGGTGCATGCTCCCTTCAAAGCATTCTTTATTATAAACTAAGAAAACATTAAAGTCATTTTGTTGTTACTCAGGCTATGTCATAGACGACTCCTCAACTTGAAGCTCAACCACTAACACATCATCTACCTAAGAATCCAATTGTGTAGGCATGTTTCCATCCATATCAAATTCCTCTACCTCCACACCATAATTGATCAATGTACCAATGTTCACAAGTAGATCTAATGAGTGCAAAACCTCAACAACCGGAATCTGATTGGAGAGTCCATCTACCCCCATTAGAAAATTCATTTGGTGCTTCTCAACACCGAAATATATAGCATTTAACGATTGAATGGTCATTCACATATTTCCTCCCCATAAAAAATTAATCCTAATGAAAACTAGTGGTTGTTCCTTGGATGGACTTCAGTGATGGTAAAAAAATTCAAATTGATGTGAGTGCTATGGATTTTAAAAAATAAGTGTTGAGTCCTTTTCCCTCTCGCACCCTTCTTGAATCTTGTTTGATCAATAAAAGAATCATTTGTATGGATCAGGACTATGTTTTTACAACTTGAGGTTGTACATGTACCATCCTCAATTGGTCGTAGGGATTGAGATCCATGTTCCTCTTTTGCACAACCCTCTCTTCCCTATATGTGACCATTATTCCCTACATGCGAACCTCATTACAATGTGTGTGGCCTTATTTTCCCTATGTTATATGGCTCACTTTTTCGTACTCATGGCTTGAGTTTCCTTGGGAATTCCCTATCCTTCCCTTTCCTCGCAACATCTCTCTACTCGCAAATTGATTCCCATTGGTCATATCTTAGTTTATCCTACCCATGGATTGATTCATCCTTATTTAGAGCTAGGTAAAACTCTATACCTTCCTCTTTTATGTCCTTCCCTGCCCCTTTTACCTTCTTCCTCCATAGCTTGTTAAACTCCTGCCAACTTCCCTCATATCCTCCCCTTCTCTCATCTCCCGTTTTCCTTCCCTTCTTCATCCCCTGTTGCACCCTTCTCCATCTGTTGAGCCCATATATTTTTTCTCATCCCCTCTCCCCCATCCCCTATTTCCATTCCAGTATCCATCCTTGATGCATGCCCTCATCGTTGCTTCTCATCACTTGTCCCCATCTCCATCCCCATCGTCTCTCATCCCCTTTGCACTCAACCCACTTTCGTTATGTTGTATCCTAGTTGGACATATTGCTTAATAATGAAATTTTCCTTTTTAATCATGCTTGCAAATTAGGGATTTCACTTTTTTTTCCCTTTATTTGAATTGCGCCTTATTTAACTTCCATAATTTAGCATGTAATCCTCAACTTATAGTGATTAAATCTTTGTTCAACTTTTAGACACCAATGAACATATTTACTTTTCGCCTTTGATCATCTATTACTTCAACTTTGAACATATGGAGCATGGTGTTTTATTTTGTTCCTCGACATATTGGCTTGCCTCCCCAACATTGTGATTATTTTTTTATCAATTTCCATGAAACTAACGCAAATACAATAACATGTTGAACTTCCTATGCAATGAGCGATGTCAATCACCACTTTATAGTTACTTTACGTGACCAAGGCTAACTTGAAGTTCAGTAGCTGCATGCTGACAATATATAGGCTATGCCTAAGAAATATTATGTCATCAACTAATTCTATGTTCTAATTAGTGCTAACAACACCCATCATAACACCTCAATTTTGTTGTCTTGCTAAGGGACACCCACTCCTTACCACCTTGGTGACCACATATTTTCAAGTGGAGCCAAACAATTAAGGGTCAATTGATGAGTTCATAGTTTGATGGTAAAAAAATGGTTTTTTATATCTCCCATTAAGATTCAAATCCTTAAAGACATGTGTTTCCCCCTTGATCCATCCCACTTATGCAAATAGGTAGTCTAGCCTCCGCGGGCATGTTTTCTAGTGTATGGACCAAGTGTGATTAGATAGTCATGACACCTCAGCCAAGGGTGTTTTCAATGGCTACAATATACCTACATTTCATTGTAATTTTCCCAAGCATAGGAAAGCTATGCTTGCCACAAAATTTATTGAAGGCATTATTTGCACATGTATGACATTAATTTATTGTAAACCTTCACATCTAACCAGCACCCCTTTGCTCATGTGAATTTTTTTTTCCAAAATATTCTATCTATGGCATTGCTTAGATACCTATATTTCTAGATATTGACATTTTGCTCTATATCATGCACCCAAATTAGTGCTTTTGATTTTTTTCTATGCCTCTGTCTCGCACCTTGTTCAACTTATGTTCTAGCACACACTCTTTGACTTATCACTAACACTTTGTTAACCATATATTGACAAATTCATTTCTTCAATTTCTAGTGCGTAAATTTAGGTGTTTCATTGTTGTCCTTAGAGTACTTGCTTGCACCACTAGCACCACAACTACCCCTTTTAACTAGTTTCCATGGAAACTGGCATGAACACGACATCTTGAATCTACTATGTAATTCGAAGTGTCAATTACCTACTTACAAATACCCTATGTGACTAAGGGGAGCTTGAAATTATGCAAGTAAGGAGAAATAATATCCAAGCTAGGAAATATTAGAGCAAGGAGTGCAATGAACTTCTTAAGGGTTCAAGAATCCCAAATTTCAAAGTCCTAGAACAATTTGTCAGATATGCAATGGATGTTTTTTGGCAAAACACCTATTAGTTTACATATTTCTTCACACATTTCTCCTTCACCATCATTGGTGAAGTCCTTGCCCTATTCCACTAAGGTATTGAGCTTTGACAATTTGGAACTCTATGCCTAGTCCTTCCTTGCTATATGTGACATCATGTTAAGTGATGTTGGTACCAATTCTACTAGCATCATTTGCATAGGTCCACTTTTCCATTTCAATTCAAGACTCTCATCCTTTCACAAATATGTTTTAATGCCACTTTGAAGTATGCAAAATATTGGTAGGACCTTGAGTTGGATTGATTCCAATATGAATTTTAACTTGCCCATTCCTCCTTGTCTCAAACATCGCTACCTCATAGGCTCTCACATGGTTGTTAGAAGACCCCAAAACTATGTTTGAACAATGGTCACTTGAATGGTGTCTTCAGTTGGTGGTGAGTTGGTGATGCACCCTCTGTTTCCCATCCTTCTCAAAAAAAGCACTAGGTTTCCCAAGCAACCTTGACATCAAGAAACCAATAGAGATATAGACCACAATGATATAGGTTCTCACACCTTCAAACATCATACATGACAATGTCAGCGTTGGTCCTTTATACCACACAATGGAACATGTTATTCACTTGAAAACCCATATGGGAGAACTAATAATGAAGGATTGTTCCTTTTGTATTCTTAACTTATGGAGATCACAATACAATTACAAAGTTGTTTAAAATTAATGCGGATCTATTAGAAACTGTTGTCTTTTATATTCCTTTATAATATGCTTACCTCTCTCTATACAACCCTTTACAATATGATTCTCTTTCACTACAACAAAACAAGTCATTAGTGCCAAATTTTAGTGTTTATTTTTTTCAATTTGACACTGTTGCTCAACGCTAAATTCAACACTAAATGATATTTCAAAATAGTGCCAGGTTTAGCACTAGGAATAGTGTTGGGTTTTGTGGCAAGTTTATTGTTGAGAATAACATTGGGTTTAGTGTTGAATATCTACAAATTATAATTTACGGAAATAAAAACAAGAAATGAAAAAATATGAAAAAATAAATGAAAAAATGGTAAGGAAATGTTGGCATTTGAACCCATATCACTTGCTAAAAGGTAGGAGTTCAAATTGAGTTACATTCCCACAAAAATTTACCATAAAAATTGTATATTTGAACTAAAACTATACTAACCTAGTGCAAATTAGAATTTATGGAAACATAATTGGAAAATAGTAAAGGAATTCTGAGATTTGAACCCTCATTACTTGCTAAAAGGAAAGAAAGTTGCGTGAGCTACATTCCTACATAAATTTTCCATTAAAATTCCATATCTGAATTGAAACTAGCTTGAAATATGCATGCAAACAAGTGAATAATTCAAATCTTAGATAAAATTATCAAGACTCAATATAAAAAGGAAAAGTAAGTAATAAGAGATACATGGGTGTCATGATTTGAAAATGGATCTACTTACATGAATGCAAGCGCCTTCTTTAATCCACAACCATGAACTAGATCTATGCATTAAACAAAACCCCCAAAATGCCATTTTTAATTCTCCATTAAACTTGCAACAAAAAACAACAATAAATAATAACAAATCAATAAAGGAAAATCAAACAAAAAGAAGAAGGAAGGAGAAGAAGGGGAGTGGGAAGCATTTACCTTCCTCATGGATTTTTTTCCATCAAACCCTAGTGTCCATGCATGAAATACTAAAATTGTAGAAACAAAAGAGCAATAAACATTAGCAAGTCAATAAAGTATAAGTAAATTGGAAGATAAAAGGAACGGAAGGGAAGGGAAGGAGGATGAAGTCTATGCCAAGCTCGCTCGATTGCAACAGTTTTGGATAATGAAAGAATATTTTAGTGATATGCATGTACCATCCACCGACGTCAAAATCATCTCTAATAAATAACTACTCCAAATTTCCATAACATGGTTGAAACCAAATATAATGAACAAATTGAAAGTACTAAGTGTCAAATATGTTGAGCAAGTGCATCGAAAAGCTAAACACTTTGAAGAAAAACATGTCCTATTGACAACCTCCTTATGTTCCTTCTCATCAAAGAACCTCACCATCATGTGCAAAGAAGGATAAGAGTCGATGTTTAAGATGTGATGCTCCCAATTGGAGTCAAGGACATAGATGGAATGACAATTGTTTTTACCCATATAAAAAAATAATAGTGACAGTGACAAATATCAAGAAGCTAGGGATACATATTCTTTCAACTAAAAAACAAACAAAGAGGAATCCAAAAAATAGAAGACCACTCCAAAACTTTTTGTTTTAGCAATTACTGTCCTCAAAAGGTTAAAAGGTAAGGAGCCAAAGAATGTAGAACCTAAAGACAAAGGTGTCAAGGAAAAAAATGAGGTCCTAACAATGAAAGTTAGAGATCTTGAAAATGATAAAGATTTAGACCTTCAACATGAAATACATATCCTACAGTGCAAACTAGAAGAGAAATTTAACAAGTTCAGGGAGCTCAAAAAACAACTTCAAGCATCAGAGAAAAAGAATAGTGAATTACAAGTAAAAGTTCAAGCATTGAATCAACAAGATGTTGCAATTCAATGTGATATAGAAATACACAGAAATTTACAAAATGACAAGAAAAAAATTGACAAAGTTTTATCAAATAAAGACAAATAAACTAATCATTTGAAAAGGCAAAGTCAAATTCTACTTACAAAAGTTAAAAGTTAAAACGTAAGGATATATCAATCTAGAAAGTAGACAAGTGACATCCATGAATGTGAGTGAATCAAGGAAGTTTCAATAAGTTGAGAATGTTGATAAAAGGACATCAATAGAAGTGATTAAAACTACAAATCAAAGTGTCATTATTGATTAAACCTTCTTCTATTACAATGATGATAAGAGCATGGATTCAATCTTCTTTGTTATTTACTTCAAGATGTATTGATGTTGGGATACTTCGATATGTAAGAACAATGTTGACATTGGTATGTTGTTTTTTGAGTGCTACATTTTTTGTAATTAAGGTGGCAATATTGTACTAGAATATTCTCTTCTTACTATTTATGAACTCTTGTGCAATAATAGTCATTAGGCAACTATCACTAATATAGTAATAATGATAAGTCATGCATTTTCCAAAGAACATGACCTATCACTCTTTCTACGTGTATTTATATACACATCCATTGTACTCAAGTAATAATTATGGAATATATGAATAATAAATATATATCATTGAGAAGAAATATGGATTCGTCTTATCTAATGGATGGTGAAGTGAAATAAAATATTAAATTGGATTTAGAAGTCACTTATTGACATGGACATGGACATGCATGGAAAGAGGTTGTAGGCTAGACAAGTTAGTCAAGGGTTCCTTGGCCTATTGGTAAGGAACACCATGGATGTTGGGTTCCCTTGCCCTATGGTAAGGCACACCACAAAAAATGGAAACTCACATCAGCTGGACAAATCGAGAGGGACTTGGAGAAGCAATGAAGGTTTCCATGGGTAACCTCTTTCATAGGCATGTGTAATGCACACTAGATGAAGTAGCAATAGGAATTGACTTTCTTGTAGATGACTTGGGCATGTTTGGATAGAAGCACATTGATTGGACAAACCAAGTGGGTGCACTTGGGCACAACTTGTTGGGGGCACTTGCGATGGGTGAACTTGCTAAAGGAACCCTTTCAATGGATGTGATTTGATGGGTACATTTTCTATACAAGATTGCAATGGATGCGATGTGACATGTGCACTTGTCAAAGCTGCATGTGTTAGATGTAGATGTGATAGAAACAAAGGTGATGATGACACTTGTGATTGATGTGGACACAACAAACACACTTGCTAAACAAGCTTGTGATGGGCATAAACATGATGGGCACACTTGTGGACAACTTGGCATCAAATGGGCTTGTTATCTTGTGATCATGATTGCATGACATAGTGGGCATTACACCATTTAAGTTGAACATTAAGCTATTTGGATAACTGAGTTGTATGGAATGCCCAAAACCACTTAGAATTGGAGGGGTTTGACAATGCTTAACAAGACTTAAATATATATAAGGAGGCTATAGTGTTGCTAAGGAATGAAGGAAGAGATCATTCATCCAAGTGTAGAGAAGTCCAAAGGAGCTCTAAGATTGTGCAAAATTACAGGTTATGCTCAATGAGGGTGAATCTGTGCTAGTTGGGTGAAAGGCAGAGTGGTGAATAAGACTTACAAGAGGCAGGTTCGCAGTAGCTTCAGGGGTTGGTTTGTATAGGATTGTTGTGAATCGGAAAGAGGCTTGTTTGCCTTATATTCTTTGTATTGGCTATAAAAGAGTAGCATGCATATGGATGTCATCCCTTATTATGTACACCAAACATTCTTCTCATTAATAAGGTGTTCAAAGACATCTGCTTTGGATGCTTGACTATACATGTGTATTGTGACTTGTCTAATAGGATGAATGTTGTTCTATTTCATGCGATGCTTATTGTTGGTTAACTATTGGCATTGGCTAAGTGTTGAATGTTGTCGAACATAAGTATTGGTGGGATGTTTTGGAGGCAATGATTGGACACATGCCTAATTTGTAAATGGACTTGGTTGAGTAGGACTTATCTTCATTTGATGTTTTGAAGTCTAAGGCAAAGTTATGGCCAATATGCAGAGAGGCATAGGTTGGTCGTACTAGGCACATGCGGGTTTAACCCCTATGGATGAGGTAAGGTAAGTGCCACATGACCTTAAGTGCCAATGTGAACTTAGGAAAATACCTAAGTTTCAAGAAATTATTTTGAGCAAATTATAAGTTTTCAACACCCCATTACAATTCTACTCATTACAAGACATAAAAGAGCATTAAAAATAAAAAGAGCGTAGGAATGAAGTTTAAACAATAACTTATGTGGTATGGTGTGGACCTTGGTTATAGGCTATCATAGGAGTGTTATTAATAATGGTGATCCACCATCACAAAAATAGGGTAACCATAATGGATGTTTATTTAAAAGCCATATAAGTGCTTATCATTACACTATAAATAAAGGAAACAAAATTTCTTTTGAGAGATACTTCTTATATTTACAAGGTCATATTTACAATCACACCAACTCAAAGATTTGAACCTGGCTCTCCACTTTAATACAAGCCCAATCATCTTGTTGCTTGAGGATAAAACAATACTTAAATATTATTGGCTTTTAAATTATTAAAAAAAATCATTATATTAATATAAATTTAAAAATTTAATGTTTAAAAACATCGATAAAAACACAATATCTTACATTCTTAAATAATATTATTAATATTTAATTAACATAATTTTTTTTAACATATATTGAGGAATAGATTAACCAACATTTTAAAAACATTGCTTATAATTCATGGACATCATAGCATTCCTTTATTTAGGAAACCAACAATCCCTTCTAATTGGAACTTTTTTTTTCCACCAAAGTTGACCAAAAAAACCAACTTGAAGGGGCCGAAACCCCAGAGGAGCCTACTACCTCAGCAAAGAAGCAGCCTCAACTTGAGAAGAGCCTACTACCTCTAGTTAGAATTTTTTTTTTCCACCAAAGTTGACCAAGAAGCCCAAGCCTCAACCCCAGTCGAGCCTACTACCTAGCGGAGAAGCTTACCCCAACAAGCCTAACTTGGGGCTTTTCTAGTTAGAACTTCAACTCTTCTTAGTTTAAACAGTTTTATTAGAAGTTTTAAATATTTTATTAAACTTCAACTTTACTCCATTCTTGGTTTAAACAGTTTCATTAGAAGTTTTAAATATTTTATTAAACAATTGCGATGGTTTCCCTGGAATTCTGACAGTATTTGACCATCCAATCGCCTCGTGACGGCGAAATTGCCCGTCAAATTCCATCCTAACATACAGATCCCACAACTATTTCACATGAGATGAACATCCCTTACCCCTTCGAAGTGTACATAAGCAAATTACCCGCGAAAAAAGAGTAAGAGTGCTAATGCCCGTTGGATTGAAAGTGTTTATGCCCGTTGGAATTTCAAATTCAAATTCAGTCATTTCGGCATCTATCTTCAAAGTTTAATCTGTAGATTTGATATCATTCGGTCTTTCCGTTCTGTTGACACAGGTTTGTCCCGAAAAAAGAGGTTATTGAATCTGATATAAATATTATGGTTTCCTGTTTTTCTCTCTGCAAAAATTGCAAAACTGTAGCTTAATTTGGAGAATTCGGCTTTGAACGGATATGATTTGGAAATGATATTTGTAAAGAATGAAATGAGCAACCTGCTAAGCTGTTAAACGTCTAGGCCGGCCTATTACATTTTGCATTAGACGTGTAATGGAGTAATTACTTTGAAAGTGTACTCATTCAACAATCATCTGGTTTTCGTTTTGTAAAGTAGGGTATAATCAGTCTGATACGGAAGCCAAGTCTTGGTAGAAATTACTCCAGCATCGGTAAGCCTAGCATAATCGCGTTCTTGTTGTATTCAATATCTGCTTTCTCATCTGCCAAAACAGTCTGGACTACCAAATTCCAGTAGCCCTAAAATCAAGATTTTGCTAGGGTCGCCCATAATTGGATCTGCTAGATACCCCTTGCAATATGAAATATAGATTGTCATGTTTATGATTTTGTTTTGGGTACTTCTCAGTGCAGGAACAACGTCCCAGCCGTAGGATGGAGAACAGGCGCATTGTTTCCAAGCCAGCTGCAGCAGCCAAGGGTAAGTGGGTATTTTGAAAGCTTACATTAATGTGTGTAAGTGCTAGACTAGATTAGATTTCCTGATTTGTTTGGTATCTTGAAAGCTTACAATGTGTATAAGTGCTAGACTAGATTAAATTTCCTGATTTGATTGGTATCTTGAAAGATCACAATATGTATAAGTGCTAGATTAGATTAAATTTCCTCTTTTCTTTTTTATTATAATGATATACGACTGCAAAATGGCAGGCCCTGCAATGGCGGCACCCAAACAGAAGGCACTGCAGGCCAACAACAACAATAGGAAGGCGTTAGGAGACATTGGCAATCTGGTGGGAGCTCTGAACGCGAAATGCAATATCAACAAAGATGCTGTGATGGAGTATGTTGTTTGATGTTTTTTTATTATCGTTTATATCGTATATATAGAGAATCAATCTTTTGCGACTAGTCTTGTCTTTCTGCCGCTAGGTTTGTGTTTCTGCCATTTTGTGCTGGGTTTTATTTCGTATCCTCTGCAGCCATCGTCATGTCCTAAACTCTTGGACTGGCTCCTATTTCAGGAAGTCTGGAGTAAACTTGGTTGTCAATGCCAACAAGGGAGCCAATCCCAGCACTCAGGTAAGCTTAATCAGAGTCAATTAAGCTGAAAGATTGTTTTCTAGTAGAACTCTTAAACAAGCTTTAGGGTTTTTAAAGGATAGTCTCCTGGGAAATTGAACGAGCAACCAGGCAAAACCTCTAAAGTAATCCACCTGGTTTTTCGATCTTCTGCCGTAGTATTAGTTTGTTGCTTTGTTTTTTTGTCATTTCACAGATAACATTTTGTTCTCTATTTTCTGTGAGCCGAAGGAGGGAAACTCATTCTTTTTTGTTTCTATTTTGATTCCAGCAATCCCATGCAGAGGCAAAGGTAGTATGCGGAAACAAACAGAGGCGTACTATCAGAGGGAAGGCTCAAAAAGCCATTGCTACACAGAAGGATACTGTCGTTACCATCAGTGATAGCCTAGAATCAAGAGCACAAGATGGGGGATTAAAAGCACCTACCCAACTCAGAGCACAATCACAGACTGCAATTCTAACAGCTCGACGTGAGGTCTGTCTTATTGATTAAGTTTTATTAGTTCTCTGATACTTTTCTTGTTTTAAGTACTGGCTCAAATCCAAATATATAGAAACCAAAGGTATCCACATCCACACCCAATTACTAGGGGGTTTTATATCTGAAAGATAGCTTTGTGCTTATTTATGATGTAAGTTGGATGGAAATGATTAATAAACTTGATAGGGGTATTTCAGGATGCATACAGTGACTACCATGAGGTTCTCCCTAGCATTGATGATGGAGACCTTGAAAACCAATTGGCAGTTGTTGAATATGTTGAAGCCATATACAGGTTCTACAGGAAGATTGAGGTATGTTTCTCTATCCATTATTGCAGATTTGTGTGAATGTGAAGATAAATTTTTTATTTTCTTTTAGTAATAATTGGCAGTTGGGTATGTCCAGAACATGAGCTGTGTACCTCCAGATTATATGAAAAGGCAGGTTGAAATCACTGAGAAGATGCGGGCAATCTTGATCAATTGGTTGATCGAGGTGCAAATTCATTACTATTCTAATTCTGTTTGCTGCCAAGCTTAGATCTAGAAGAGGTTTATATGGGCAGTTTCTTTGGCCTTACATCAAAATCTTAAATTTTGCAGGTGCATCTGAAATTTGAGCTAATGCCAGAGACATTGTATCTCACTGTGAATATTATTGATAGATACCTTTCTATTCAGAGAGTTACAAGGTCGAAATTACAATTAGTGGGTATCACTGCGATGCTTATAGCCTGCAAATATCAAGATATCTGGGCTCCCCAGGTAGGATGACTTGCTAACATCCATAAGCATGAGTGTAAGGAAAACTTTTGTATATATCTACTTAATAGAAGTTCTGGTTGGCTCTTTGAAAGTGCACACTTTTAACAGGAACAACAACAATCTCTGCTCCTAGAGAAGAATACAATATTGCTAGTCAATATTTCATAATGGCTTACGGAATATTGCCATAAGAACTCATTCATATTTGGCTACAGGTCGATGATTTGGTCCGCATCTCAGCAAACATATACACATCCAAAATGATAGTGGACATGGTAATTACTATTGTCTCTAACTGATAATCTTCCTTTTTCATTAAATTACAACAGTTTCCGGCGATGCAGTTTGATTTATAAATTGATAATGATACTTGGCAGGAACGTACTATGTTAAATCGACTGAAATTCAATCTTACCGTTCCCACTCCATATGTATTCCTTGTTAGGTTTCTGAAGGCAGCTGGTCCTGACAGAATGGTAACGAGATGAACCCCACTGTTTATTTTGTATTGGAATAAACCTCTGTAGTATGTATTGATCAAATCGACTTTCAAAATGCCTCTGGAAAATTGAGCATTCTTCGTGGTTTAAATGTCTTGATTGTATTTCCTATTAATCCTCTCCTGTACTGCTATGAAATAAAATCTATTATCACAATGATTCAGATGGAAAATCTAGCATTCTACTTGGTTGAGCTGTGTTTGCTTCATTACAAAATGCTCAAATACAGTCCATCAGTGCTTGCCGCTGCTGCTGTCTACACTGCTCAATGCACTTTGAAGAAGGATCCTTCTTGGAGTAAAACACTAACCCTTCACACACGCTACTCTGAAGCAGATCTCAAGTAAGTCTTATAGTTTTTAGGCATCATGCATTTTGTGAGTTTATCCCTCTAAATGTTGCTTACTCCTAAATAGCTTAGTCATTTTCATGAATTACGCAATCTGTAGATGATATAGCCAAAACATAGTTGATGGGCTACAGCCAAAACATTGTGTATTGTTCAACTATATGTCGGCACCAATTCCATCTTGTCTGAATTGTACCTAGTTCTAGATATTGAAAAGATTGACTAATGTACACATCGAATTTTCTGCGGTGTGTGTACATTTAGTTAACTCTGTACATTGAAGGAATAACATTTGATTGACTTGTTCCAGGGAATGTGCACGCTTCATGGTTGAGTTCCACTTGAATGCAGGAGGAAATGAGCTGAGAGTTGTTCATAAGAAGTATTCAGATCCATTATTTGGCTATGCTGCCTTTTTAAACCCTGCCAACCTATCTGATGGTGACAGTTGCATCACCAGCAATTACTCAAGTGCACAAGATGGGGGATTAAAAACACCTAACCAACTGAAAGCAAGGAAACCCATAACACAATCATTGACTGCAATGCTAACAGCTCGAAGTGAGGTCTGTTTCGTTCTCTTATACTTTTCTTCTTTAGTATTGTTCAACCAAATATACACAAACCAAAGGTTCAAAGGATACCCATATTCACTCTGAATTACTAGCAAGTTTTATAGCCTTAAAGATGGCTTTAAATTTAATAATGTTGTAAGATGAAAATGATTAATAAACTTGATAGCCTTGAGATAGATTTGTGTTTATTTATGATGTAAGTTGGATGAAAATGATTACTAATCTTGTTTAGCGTATTTCAGGATGCAAACAGGGACTTCCACGAGGTTCTCCCTAGCATTGATGACGGAGACATTGAAAACCAATTGGCAGTTACTGAATATGTTGAAGATATATACAAATTCTACCGGACAATTGAGGTATGTCTCTATGTCAGATTACAGTTTGTTGTGAATGTGAAGGTAAATTTTTATTTTCTGTATGTAAACTTTGCTGTCATGTATGCCTAGCACATGAGTTGCGTACCGCCAGATTATATGACAAACCAGTTAAATATCAATGCAAAGATGAGGACAATTGTGATTGATTGGTTGATGGAGGTAAGACTTTGTTCCTATGCTAGTTCCATTTGCTGTCAAGGTTATATCTAAAAGAGGTTTATATGAACTTATATCTCTTAGGCCTGACTTTGGAATCTTGATTTTCAGACGCATCTGCAATTTGAACTAATGCCAGAGACGTTGTATCTCACTGTGAACATCATCGATAGATACCTTTCTATTCAGAATGTTACAAGGAGGAAATTGCCATTAGTGGGTATCGCTGCAATGTTTATAGCTAGCAAATATGAAGAAGTCTTTCCTCCAGAGGTAGGATGAGTTACTGACATAAGAATGGGTGTATGGAAACCATTAATGCATATATCTAGACTTCTTGTTAATAGAAGACATTGTTGGCTCTTGAAAAGTACATACGCTACAGACAAACACTATAAAAAGGGTGAACAGCAATCTCTACTCCTAGAGGAGATTGCCCTAGTATATTGACATCAGTGCAAAAAATATTTTATAATGGGTAATGAAAAATTGATAAGAGCTGGTTCATACTTGGCTGCAGGTCAATGAGTTCATCTGCGTCTCTCCAAAAGAATACATGTCAGAACATATAGTGGCCATGGTAATTAGATCTAATGATAATTCTTTGCCATTCTCTAAAGATGTAGTTTGACTGATTAATTGATAATAAATCTTCGCAGGAGTCTACTATATTAAAGCAACTGAAGTTCAATCTTACAGTTCCCACTCCATATGTATTCCTCCTCAGGTTTCTGAAGGCAGCTGGTCCCGACAAAGTGGTAAGGTTCTGAATCACACCACTTCTTTTATATGGTTGGAATAATCCTCTGCTGCATTGGTCAAATCTGCTTTCAAAATAGACTCAGAAAATCTAGCATTCTTTCGGGCTTAAATTACTTTTCTTCATTATTTTTCTAATAATCCTCTGCTTTACTGATAAGTCATAAAATCTATTATCAAAATGCTTCAGATGGAAAATCTGGCATTCTTCTTGGTTGAACTATGTTTGCTTCGTTACACAATGATCGAATACAGTCCATCAATGCTTGCTGCCGCCGCTGTTTACACTGCTCGATGCACTTTGAGGAAGCAACCATGTTGGAATAAAACACTTACCCTTCACACAGGCTACTCTGAAGCAGACCTCAAGTAAGTCTTCTAGTTTTTACGGCATCGTGCTTTTAGTGAGTTTATCCTTCTAAGGAAATCCTACGCCTGGGCATTTTTAGGCTTCTTCATCAATTACAGCCAGACTGTCTGTAGATTCTTATAGCCAAAAGCATTGTTGATCAGCCACACACATCCTGTCTGAATTGTATTTAATACTAAATATGGCAAACACTGACTAATGTGCACATCGAACCATCTGGGGCGTGTGCACATTTAGTTAACTCTGTACATAGAGGTAATAACATCTATATGACTTGTTCCAGGGATTGCGCGCACTTAATGGTTGACCTCCACCAGAATGCAGAAGGAAATGAGCTGAGAGTTGTTTATACGAAGTATTCAGATCCACTTTTTTGCTCTGTTGCTTTTTTAAGCCCTGCCAAATTACCTGCTGATGACAGTTGCAGCTCCAGCAACCGATGAATATGCACACCGGATTTATTTCAGGAGCCTAATTGAAGGTTGCCCATCCTTTAAGGTGGTGCTCTTTTGAGTTATGTTCATGTAAATAGCCCTTGAAAAAAAAATATATATATATATATATATCAACTTATATATATAATTGTCCCCTTCTGAACTGACATAGATAGGCAACATGCTTAGATTAAATGTCCAGGCAATACGACTTTGTAATCACACGAATTTGGAACTTTCCAATATAATTCACCGCATAACATTATTTATTCATGGGCTTTGGGATCTCTGTATATAAGTAGAGAGTCCAATAATTCTAATGTTCAAATAGGTCTATAATTCACCGCATGACATTATTTATTCATGGGCTTTGAGATCTCTGTATATAAGTAGAGAGTCCAATACACCAGCATTCTAATATTCAAATAGGTCTCTGCTTCAACTTTTTTTAACCAATGTGAATTTTCAGTGCATTATGGTATGGAAACCACTGCTATGAAAAAAAAACCGTTGCTATAAAAAAAAAAATCATTAGTGAATAGTGATGATAAAGTTTCCCAGATAATGCTGTATTTAATAAGAATCAAGAATGAATGGAATATAAAAGTTATTTGTGATTCCATGGATTTTCAATAATAATAATGAAATTGTTTTGATGAATATAGCGATTTATTTATTAGTGATGTATTTAATAGGAGCTAAGAATGAATAGATGATAAATGGGACTTGTGATGGCGTTGGAATAATGATGAAGAAATTTGTTCATAAAGATGGTTGATGTATTTTGAATAATGATAAAAAAAATTAAATTCTGCACAAGTAAATTTTTTATATTCTCTTCTTGCCTCACCCTTAATTTAGGTTCTTTCTATGCACTATCCATAAGGTTTTGGATTTGAACTTACACAACTAACTCATATATGAAATTAAACATGTTACTGAATTGGTATACCTAATTGTTTTGATATATAACATGTCCATTAGATTTTGGATTTTAACTTACCCAACTAACTCATATATGAAATTAAACATGTTACTGAATTGATATACCTAATTGTTTTGATATATGTAATTTTATTTATAAAGTGTATTGTCTCCTCCTGCCTCACTCTTAATTTAAGTTCTATTATCCCTCCTCACTATCAATTGGATTTTAACATACTCAACTAACCCATATATGAAACTAAACATGCTACTAAATTGGATTGTTTTGATATATATAATTTTATATATTTATTTATAAAGTTAACATGTGTTTGTTCTAAAATTGATTTGCAATAAATGTTAATTTAATTTCGGAAAAAAAACATTCAAATTATTATTCTCCTTTCATAGATTTCAAAGAACAAAAGACAAATACAAATCTTGTTATTTTCAAAAATGAGTTATTAACTAAATGCTAAAA